>JAGVSQ010007960.1:0-14828 GCA_022683975.1 Rhyacophila evoluta
AATAGTATTTTAATAGAGCGTGTGGCCGACAGACAGAATGACACTCTGAAGTTAGTTATGCCGTGCCGGCCACCGGTGACCGACATGGCGATCAAATAAATACAGCTTAAACATAAGCCACATATTTATATTAATCGATTTATTTGTTTTTGGTTTGAACGTGAAGTAAAATGTTCTAATTTAAAATGTAGTTAACTTATTTGATTCTAATTTATATTTTTAAAATATGGTTTTTTTTATTATTGAAGTCTGTTAACATATTTTATCAGTTTTGATAAAATAAAATGTGCTTTGAGTCACTGCTTATGTTGAGTGATCACAGTAGAAAGTAAATGAAATAAGGTAAAAGTAAGGTAATGACATACATGTTTTGTTGCTATTAGTTAAATGCTCAGTGGAATGAGATATTATAATATTATTGATTCAGGTAAATGAATGAATATTGGATGAATAGTGGATTTAAATTATGCTACTCAAATAATCATTTCATTAAAATCAATATGTTATAAGATAAAAAGTATGCGACTTGAAATACTACAAAATAGTCCCTTTAAAAAGTATTTTCTTTGAATTATTAATTGTAATTCTATCTTTTCTCTGCATGATCAATCCCGTAATTTATTTTGTACGAATCGTACAGAGTTTATATTTATTATGTATTGTAAATTAAAGGCTTGTATTTTTTATAGGTTATCACAACAAATATCATAAGGACGAATACCACAAGGAGCACAAGTTCTATGATGATTATCACAAGAGTGGTTCCCACGCGCGCTATGGAGACTTCCACGCAAATCACGATAAAAAAGACGGCGGTCATAAGAAAGGTGGCCATCACTCAAGCTCCAAGCACGAAGACCACGCTGGAAAGAAGGGTCATCATTCCAAAGGACACACCGATGAAGACCATAAATCGCACAAGAACCAAGCAGGCTATGACAAGCATCATGCCCATCACACAGATTACGCAAAGAAAGGCGGTCACCATGGCGGCAAAGAGTACGCCCATCATACTAAGCAATGATTCAATATCACTAGCTTATAGGATTTTCAGGATTTTAAGAAGACTTGCCAATAACATCTAGATATGTTCGAATTACTATATTTATAATGTTAGATGATAGCAAATTAAATATTAAATTTACTCAAAATATTAAAAATGTCGATAGCTGTCATTACAATTAATCATCGTGATTTAGTTTCAAGAAGAAGAAATTGCTTTTCAGAAACTTTTGTTTACAAGGACTCTACCTTCGCACAAGAAGAAACATGCTTTCATCCTTAAATGTCAATGATCAATGCGAATTATATAATTTAAAGCATAATTGATAGCCAAGAAAAATGATAATTTATAATTAAAGTGATTTAATCATTGTACTCACAAACAAGTCCAAAAATCAGTAACCATAAGATTTTTAGTTTGAATATGCTATCGACAAATGTCATTGATTAATTTTAAATACATTACTTAGCTACTGCAAAATGTCATAGCATGAGATGATTATTTAAATACTTACTTGTTTTATAATTTATAATGAAATGTGTGACCCACCCTTCATTTCGGATAGGTACGTATTGTTACAGTATTTATCACTTTAACTTTAATTACTATTTCTTTCTTAACTGATACAGTACGTGTTGAATTACCCAATGATGTTTTTACGCACATCACCATTCCATTAACAAATTATTCCATAACTTCTTTCAATCCAAAACAGCTGTGATTACGAAGTGACCTAATAACTAACATTATTTTTATTTTGTGAAAACCAAACTGATATGAATTCTATATGTTATGCATTGAGTGCGAGATCATAATAATTTTATAATTTTGCTTCACTAAATGTCTTATTATTCTGGACTATTTTCTACAAAAAATTAAATATTCTTGTTAAATATTGTGTTGATAATTATTTAAGTTTAATTAAATAAAAAAGTGACCTACTGAATCACGACTTAAAATTGTTAATTAGCTTTTTAGTAAATGTTATTAAACTTTTATAATACCGTTAAAATCGAATAATTTTACTACAACCATCGTTTTAATACTAATGCCAATTAATTTCAACAATTTTTAATTAAAACAAATTTCAATATGTCATTTGCCAGAAGTTTGTATTATTGTAAGAAACCCATATATTATTTATTAAAATTTATTAATTTAAGTATCGATTTTGTCCATAAATAAACGCAAAGGAACGTATTGTTTAAATAAATATTCGTTCTGCCACTTTGTAATAAACATTGTTAAAAAATGCACTCAGTAACAATAATTAAAATGTTTATTGTAACGATATAATTCCAAGTAATGTTATATAGTGCGTTAAAATTTAGTATTACGCTTGTTTATGTTCGAAAAATCTTTGTACTTTGTTTATGTTTGTACAAATAAATACTTTTTCATGAACTTTTCTAAAGCCTTGTTATTTAAAAACATTTATTTGTATCCTTCTTTCAGTATTTTGAAGTAAACGAGATCCAACATTTATAATAACTATCTTATCTTCTATCACATTTTTAAAAATCTTCATGTTCATATTCATTAAATAAAACATACAATACTTTTTGCAAGAATGTGTATGAATTAATAATAGTACGTTCCAGTAAATTTGATTTATGTAACATAATGCAGAAAAAATAGATAATTTCCTTAAAGATACCTTTATACAATTTAAGTTCGATAATTCTTACCAAAATAATCAAGCCCCATCTCTTGAACTTCGGCAGCCAAATATTTAACACCTCACTAAATTACGAAGAGTTTTCCGACAGAAAATTTCTTCAACACTATTGTTTACATAGAAAATTATTTCAGCAATGGATAAATAAATAGAAATGTAAATAAATATATTGACTGTTACGAATATAATCAGTTAATTAAAATGAGAAATCTCTTTTATAAAAGCATTCATGCAAGTCAGAAAAATATTGTTTACGTAGAGATTTCAGAATTATAGTGACAGAAAAACATTCCTTATTTGAATATTTATCGTATATGTTATACAATAAAATAGTGGTGGATAAATAAATGAACATCGTAAACTGACTACCATCTCTTTTTTCATTATGAATGTTTTTGAAAAAAGAACTTAATAAATGTATAATATTTTTTATAAGCGAGTAATAAAAAGCATTATAATATTGAATCAAAAAGTTTCGTATGCATAATATTATAGTATTGTATAATGTAAAGCAGTCAACGTTGGCTTGGGTTGTCTTTAGCAATTATATTAGTCTACGTGACAGTTCCCAGTGCGGTTGTTTTAAGTATTTTGCAACCGGATTTCTATTTGCGATGAAAAACCAATGTAGAAATATTGTTCTAGTTTTATTTGACCTTTCAGTTTTTAATAGGGAAAGTGTATTTTTTGTATTTTATAAGTAAGTAATTATATGAAATTCAAACAATTTTTCGTCCACATTTATTTGTAACCGATTCTATCCAATTAAGATGGTAACTTAACTTCCTTTAAAAAACGTTTTTTTTATTTAAATAATCAGAATGAAATTGTTCTAATTTTAAATATGACAAATAATAATTATACACTTCCAGCAAAAATTTAGAGTCAACCCAATAAATTAAAATACATTTGTAAAAAATATACCCAATTATTACGAAAAATATTTACTATTTTTATAGTTCGTTACGAAATATTTTGCATCAATAACCAAATATGTTTTTAGTAAATAACCATCAAAATTTAAAAAAAAATTAATCTTTTTATTGTGAAATAAATATATCTATGCAACAGGTTTGTCTTTTAATTCCCAAAATTGATTATGGGGAATGACTTGTGTAGTTACATTGCTTTGATATTTAGTTTTTAAATATATCGAGTACATGCTACGCGAATGGTATAAGAACGTAGCACAGTAAAACATTTTTTACAGGAGTTTCGGCTTAAGTGAAAATATCAAATAGACACAGCTTCGAGGTGCGTGAACACTAAAAGTCTATGTTATATTAATAACTGTCTGATTGAATTGACAATTAGTGTCTTGAAAGTCCTTTTTATTGGTCGCCAATTTCAAAGACCTTCCTTTTTTCAACACTGCAAGCTAAGTTTGATTGTACTTCAGCATTTTCAGCTTAAATCTTTTTGATAGAACGTATATTAATTTGTGTATATTGTAAAGATATAATCGACATAATTCTGCAAAAAGTTCACTGACTCTTGAACTAGACAAAAGTTATATTATATCACTTGTTTATTACTATTGGTTGTCTCTAAAAGCTTTTTTGAGCAGTGACACGCAATGTTCAATATTAAACAATATGTCTTAGTCGTCCATTACATAAACATCGGTTTTCGACGTGGGAATATTACAATTCTTGCATGCTGTGGTCGGTGGTTACATTAATACCAGGAAATAGAAACATTTTTTACATTCAAACTGATAATATTATATTTATTTGATTGTAAAAGTGACAATCAAAACAAAATTGTTAACATGATTCTGAAATAGTTTTCAACCGCGGAAAATAAGTAGTATAATATATATTGAAACTTGTGATGTAAGTTACATAATATTATATTTCTAAGCCCCCTTATTCTGAAACCTCCGTGACGACTCCTATTCTTAACAAAAGATTAGGTATTTCCTAATGCCAATGTTACACAAATACTTTTTCTTGAGTTTGACTTGTAGCTATTACATTATTCTTAAATACAGTATATGAGATGTATATTACGACTACTGTGTGGCGTTGTCTAGTAATGGCTTTCTTCTTACATAACAATCGTTAGTTTCACCCTTCCTTGATCATCCTTCATTACTTACATCCTTTGAATAACACCCGGAAGTTTTTTAGAATGCTGGGAGAAGAAGCAGACAAGATTGAAGCTATTTAGAAATATCCGGAGCACGCGGCTGAATGAGACTTGCATCTTCTTTACTATAATGAATAATTCACCATACGATTTGAGTTCTCATATTTTCCGTATAAAGTCATATTGCTTTTAACATTATTTAGTTTTGTTGAATATATTATAATCACCAGGACCGTGTGATATATTGTTTCAGTATGATGCGTCTTTAAAATACCGTCCCTCTCGCGCCTGAAATCTCTTCCATCTGGTTTCTTAACTTTTTTTTATGTTTCGCGCTAAATAAAATTATCTAGTTTCGCAAATTCACATTTTTTATGCCGGCGCCCCTACATGTTTCGTAAGTTAGTAGCATTCATATTGATTTCGCTACTTTTGCCGCCCCTTACACGATGCCGCCTAAGACGACCACGTCTTTGCCTCATAGCAAGTCACGGCCCTGATGATCACATAAATAATTCCAAATAGTCATTCGGGATACTGTAATCCCACCGGCCAAAATAAAAGCCACGCCGAGTTGTAGCCTTTCTATGCATTCTTAACACATATCTTCAAATGTAACATTATAATATACAATACGTATATGACATTCATAAGATGAAATCCCGTATAAAAATTTTCTGTTGAGTTGATAGCTTTTTATGTACAATGCTTTGTTCCAAGTTAATGCTTAATGTATATGATTTTTATACGAACAAAATGTTACTGTAAAGTAAAATGAGCTTAATTAGATTTAGACAATTGTATGTACAAATTTATCGATTTTCCTCCAAATCCGTCGCAACCAAATACAATCACTACAATACAATCAAATTGATTGCAACGACACTTCTGAAAATCAATTAATTGAACTATAATCTACGCAATGCATTTTCATCATTTTATTTTTAATATATTTTTCCCAACTAATTTAAACTGAAAAAAACAACAATCTAAAATACTATCTTGCTAGATAAATTCTTAAAAAAAATTTACAAAACCTTTTATGGCGTACCGTTCAAATATTTTTCTCTGTATTAATTATTATGTAAGTAATTATTTATTGGATATGTATAAACTGCAAATAAAGATGTAAGACTCTAACAAATCAACCAACTTGTAAAGATACGGTGCATTGAAATTGATTTCAAGCTCAAAACTGTTTAATATTAAATTTTCGAACATTCATATGGATGTTATTTGGTATTAGAGTTTGTGCTTAAGGCATCATTGTATGCATTCATATTAATAATGTTTAAATACATACATTAAATTAATACTTTCTTAAACATTACCTAATTGATTTTAGTATGATAAAATTAATTTCAGTTGACAACCTTTAATAAACTATTATTGTTACACATTAATAATAGTTAAATTATTGTATATAATATACACTTACATTTAATAATACTCTTAACAAATCATAATACCAACCTAAAGATGTCTAATTTCAACTAGTTATAGAAAACTATTTTTTTATGTGAAAAAATGATACTACTTTATGATTTTCATATACTATTAAGGTGAGATTAAATAAGAGATATTGGTGGAAATACGTGCAAGTCAATTTCACTAATTCATTCAGCGGAAAATCTTAAATCAAATTAAAAATATATATATTAAAATACCTGCGTATTCTGTGTATTTTAATATATAAATATTCTTAGATATCAGAATGCCACTGACTAGGCCAAAAGGCGATAGTGAAGAAAATAAAAATGTCCCACAGAACAACATCAAAATGAAAAAAAAGCACGACAATCTAAATTAAATGTTTCAATTTATTCATTATAACAAACGCAATGCCCTTAATCAAAAATGGTTGAGAAACGCGCGTAATAAAATGTACGTATTTATTGAAACAAATATAATATAACCTGAGACGTAATAATTTTATTTGTCCATTTCTTTGGTTCCCGCCAAAATGTGAGTACAATGACCGAAAATGCTTAATAGAGCGTGGTATATATTACACTTTCATTTATTTAATGTCGATTTGATTTGACGTTTTATTAATATTTACGATCAGTGGCGTACTGAAAAAAACACTGTTTTATTTCATAAATAAAATAAACATTTTCAAATAAGTTGGTAACATTGTTTTGTTTTATCCTTCATCGTAAAAGGTTGACTATCAACCCTAAACATTTGTAGAACAAAATTTGAATTCCAGCTAAAAAAACTTTATAAATTTATGTTATTGTTTAAGACTGTACAGATCTATGAATCAAGCAAGTTATATGTTCTAGTAAGTTATTTGTTTTGTAAATAATTGCGAAAATCAATGATGGCATGCGAATTAACCAAAAATTCATATTCTTAAAGACTTTATCAGTGATTTCAAATTATGAAGCATCTTTCATGTATACTTTTTTACGATTTCAGAACGTCAATATGCAGACAATCATCTTAATTAATTAAATAAGATAGTTTAATTAGTATTTATTCATTTAGATTATTGTTTGAAATTATAATCCGAAAAAATCCCTTATTTTAACTAGCTTAATCACATAATATGTATTAGTATAATTAAAGCTTTTATGAATTAGAGAATCAAAATCATATAGCTTTAAAATTAAGAGGTGTGTATTGGCAACATAAAAATTTCTTCAAGTCCCATTTTTATTTGCTGTTTCATAGTTAATTAAATATAATAGTATTTAGTTATATTGACAAGTAAGTGAAACAACTAATTTTGTTTGCTAGTATTATGTGATAAAACCAAATAAATGACTGATGGCTCTTTAGAGATAAATACAATAGAATGTGTACGCCAGTGTAAAATGCACCATAACACTTACTTATAACATTAATATTAAATTATTTCTCCGAATGAAATATGCAACACTTTACATTATTTTATTACTCATCTTTTTTAAAGCAGGATATAAATAATTTTAATTGTTTATTTTGATGTAAGGTCAACATTAAAATGTAATTAAATGAAAATAGCAATGTCAATTATTCGAATGTTCGTGTTTTAATCAAAAATAAAAAATCAACTATCCCGATTAACATCTGAGCGTACTACCATGGCATGGAGTGTGTTCGAATTTATCCAAACCTACTCTGATTCTACCACAATATCCTTTACTACCATAATGTGAAACCATTTACAGTTACCTCTATAGAAATATAGAGGTAACACAACAATTTAAATTTCATTATTATTCGTGTGTATAATTATCAGTATTTGGGAAAAATAGAATTAATATCGTTTTTCAGCCAGATAAACGCAAGCTGGGTGAGCATTTTGCTCATATTCTTGAAAAAATACCTTTTTTCTCGCATTAATCACTTTTAAAATTGGTGATATTTCTACGAGTAGTACGAATCAAGACGTATTTTCACTATTCTTCTTTTCATCTCCCGTCAGAGCATATGACTGCCACATGACGCCTCCAGGAATCTATGTCACCCGCCAGCTGTCTTGGATGCTCCCAAGCCATGAAAGCACTCCCTAGTTCTGCTAAGTACATACTGTGGATAGTATCCGTCGGTTATCCAGGACACCAAAATCCCACCGGTCGAAATAAAAGACAAACAGAGTTCAGGCTTTCCGGAGACAAACGCAGTACGTGCCCCCATCCATTTCCAGCGCTGCTGTATACCGTTTTTTGTAAAATTATTTATGTATATCGAGTATTGATATAGATATAAAATAAATGAAAACGTCCTTCCAGAAATTATGGTTTTTAGCTCTCACACTATGTTAAATCTTGACATCCTACCACAATTTGCACCCCCTAC
The DNA here is from genome assembly GCA_022683975.1 of Rhyacophila evoluta. Lineage (NCBI taxonomy): Eukaryota > Metazoa > Arthropoda > Insecta > Trichoptera > Rhyacophilidae > Rhyacophila > Rhyacophila evoluta. The sequence continues at coordinate 8,562 of JAGVSQ010007960.1, forward strand.
GATTTGTGCACCTGGAGCAGTTCATTCCGGCTACTCCTCGGTAGCTACGCCATTCCCCCTAAGTACACTCTCAAAGGTTTGAATTTGGCTGTTTTGAGTTATGAATGTATTTTAACTATATGTTTTCTCTATCGTAGAAAAACAATGACATATCTCATCAAAATTTACTTATTGTAACATACCCAAAACTTTAGTATTATTTTTAATGAATTTAGTAAAATCTTCTGGAAAATAATATAAAAAACGATATTGGAAATAGTTTAATGATATATATTACAGTAATTGAATACAATATACTTTTCACGTCTTATGAAATGATCAATACATTGTGTAGTGCAATACACAGCCCAGTGACAGAAATAGGAATTCGAATTGAATGCATTTCAATTTCCCAATAAACGTCTTTTCAATTATGTTATAAATTGGTTAGAAAAGTATCGTATTTTGCTTCCTCTACAATAGATTTCCAAGTAATAATTGGTAAGATTTGAATAATGCAATCGTCATTTCATCGCGCAATAAATCGAACTGTTGCACGTTCCGCGATAAATGAAGTGAATCTGAAATCCGTTCTCGAATCGACTAATGAATTCTCTCTGCGATTGTCAAACGAGAATTCATAATTCATTTATAATTACTTCATTTTCAAAACAAAACAAATCCAAAAAATTAAACCACCGTACCAAATACACGACATTTTTACTTAATGTCTTTATTTCAACTTAACGAAGTATTTTTTTTTACAATGTGTTTAATAAATCTGAAATTCATTGTTGTGTTAGGATAGGTCTTATATTATTTACACACACCACTTATATCAACAATCCCCAAAGATAGCAATTGCCAAAAAAAATATATGTGGTAAATAACGATCTATATTAAAATTCATGAAACAGTTTTTGAGCTTAATTCTATCGACTATCGTTTTTTTCTTGGTGGAATGCCAATTTATAAAATTAAACGAATCAATATGCAATATTTTTTTTTAAATGGTAAATCTATTATTACAATGTTTATGCAAAGAATAATTGTTTCATGTAAATTAATGCAGTTGTTAACAGCTTTAAAACTGCCATATATTTTTTTTAATGCTACATTTAAGTAACAAACATTTGTAATATTTAGGCTTGTCGAAGGGTAGTGTAAATTATTTTTACGTCTTTATGGTATAGGCTTAACTTATATATTAATAATAATAGTTGTTTAATTCTTGGCTCATTCTATTCAATGATCATGTAATATGTATATAATTTTTGCCGTTTTAAATTTTTTAGAAATTGATTAATATTCATTATTATCCAACACATAAAAAGTATGTAACACACCTAATTTTAACGTACCCTTTTCCTTATTCTAAAAACATCAAATTCAAAACCATATTTCATTTGTTATTTTCACTTTTTTGAAAGATCTTTGATGGTGCCTCGGGCAACTACCTGTGTTACCAGTATTGCAAGCTGGCTTTGTATTTAGGAATACAAAAATTAACTCGACCAACCATGAATGACCATAGTAATTATTTTGTTTATCGAAAAAAATATATACAATTAAGCCTCATTTTGAAGCTTTCGTCAAATATTATATGCATATATTGAGAATACCGTAATGACATGTTGTAATTATTAACATAATACATTAGTGATTATTTCAGATTGTATTTAAAATTCAAAACTAAAAAAGTACGGACCCTCGAAAGAATGACTTCAAACGGTTTTTGAGTATTTGATTTCAGAGTCAAAGGAAATGACAATGCTTAAAATACTCTTCAGAGACTTGGTTTAAGCAAAAGGAAGAAGACGTCTTAACCGTGACGTATAAAACATAGGTCCCCAACAATGAAGAATACACTATGACTAGCATAGTATCTGCATCGTTTACGAAAAAGGATATATCACATAGAATATAAATTATCAAAACATCAAAAAAAATCTGTCAATTAATATACGATACATTATTTATTAAAATAATTATCTCGATAACAAGATTTATTGTTTTTTTATGAAGGCAATTTGTTAAAAATATATCAATTTCATCATTTTAGTAAGTATGAGTAAAAATAATTTTGGCTAATCATATTTGCGCTAACGATTGTATATTAATGTATTGTCATAATCTGCTCCATTGCGTCGTGTATAGTAATATCACTTTAAATTAATAATAACTGTGCAATATGACACAGTAAAAACTGGTAGTATCATATGATGCAAAAAGAGTATATTAGTGTTACATTAAAATTACAATAGTTTTCCGTACTTACATTGTAACTATTCTACATCGATATACTGCAATTTCATAGATCAATAATTTTGTTGCTACATTTTCGTTTATTTTGCGACAATTATTTCTGTTTTATTACGTTTTATATATAATAATAAAACATGATGAAAGAAGCGATCGTTGTAAGTTCCATAAAAATTTAATCGAGAAAAATGCGTAAAATATCATTGTTTTTCTATAAATGTACAACGAATAATTAAAAGAAAAATATTGCACTCTTTGAATATTCATATTTCAAACTTAGCAGAGATTGTTATGTAGATATTTAAGCCCGTTTTTATGTACTCAACTTTGCGGATAATTCACGTTAGAAAAAAACTTTAACCGTTTATCAATCTACAAGATGTTAATTGAGTACAGTCAATGTATTTGAGAAAGCTTTGATAAGGATCTCTTAGATATCTTAATATTGAGATTCACTACAGATCTCAGAGCCATGAACAAAATATATGATATGATACATGAACATTATATATATTCAAAATAATATTTTAGAACGAATGCCAAATAATTATCACCTGCTCTCTATATCTAATACCACATGTGCAGTAAAAGATGTTATCTAACTCATGAAGTATTGAGAATTTAAATTTATGAACATTTCTTGAATATAGTAGCGTAGACGTGTGGATCTACGTTAATAGTATAATGAAGTTATGTATTATATTTAATTGTATGGGTAATGTTGGTGTTCAGTATAACCTTATTATTTTTACGTTATTTTTTCAAAAAATATGAAAATGAAACATTTAACATTTTAATAACTAATATGAAGCTTATGATTTCCAATTACATATTATAACATAAATTATTATACTATACGTACCTCTAATGGATTATTTTAACCAGTTCTTGAATATTTCACCAAGTCAATCACTTCGCTATCATCTGATAGGTTAATCAATTGTGTTTTTGTTGCTTGCAAGGATTTCTCAGGAACAAAATGCTTCATAGATGGATCTCTTAAGCTCTATGAAAAGTTCTCAAACAGCTCAAAACGAGCTGACATGTCTTCTGCAAACAATATATCAGCTAGATAAGTGTCAAAATAAATCGTAAATTCTATTATTTTTAGAGACAATTAATACATATACCAAAGTTTTATCGTCAAAACATACAAATTTAAATCATTACAAGCTGACAAAATGGGACATATCTTCCCTGTCTAATAATGCATCGATTTACACCCACGAATGCTGTGCTCATTTCTTTAAAAGATACGAAGACAGAAAGCGAAAAACATCTAGAGTAAAGGAAAAGATGTCACTAACCTACAAACGCTAAAAGAAAAGTTATGGTTTTATATCATTATGAGATAAATTTTGGAGCTTCTTATACTGATATTTATACCACATCAAACTACTTAGTTCGTTGTAATTACTACTAATAAAACTACAAAGTATGTTTCCATAAATAGAAAAGTTTGCGAACCTTACGCTCAACTGAGCAAATAAGCGGATGAAACATCGATACGTACCATAACATATTTTTTACAAGTGCTTGCAAACCACAAGTTTGTGACACATTTAAAAGAATCAAATTAAGATGTTAACGGTCTGCAGGCAAATGCAGGTGGGGAGAAAATACCTCAGTATTGCGCAACACAAAGACGCCGCGAAGGACTGCGAAACACAGAATAATAAAAATGAGTGACTTGCACTGAAAACGATCATTATTCAAACCCAATAGCCAACGAGAAAGGTACTAACTCTCATTGTAAGAAAAACACGTTCGTGAAAAACTTTAGAAATTCACACAAAAAGCAGAGATTTCAACTGCACGTATCAGATAGGATAAATAATACAATATATTTTATTTAGTCAATATAGTGAATACAAAACTAAATAAAAAGAATTGTTTGAAAAAGTGATTGTACAAAATATATAAAATCAAGATATTACCTTATTCGGTAATTATTATTCATAGTGAAGTGTTGAGTTCTGTTGTATATGTGATTCACCTTTGCCGTAAAACCATAAAGTTCGTGATAATTTGATCACTTGGTTTTATAGCAAAAATGTGTTTATTCCGTTTAGATTATCTGGCATTAATATAAAATAATTCGCATTTTTGTCTCAAAAGTAAATCGATATTTAAATGCATCATTATCGTCGTGCGTATACAATTTAAAAGTAAAAGTTACATCGGATTTTAGAATAGATTGAAAATTTCTTTTTCATTCGCGATTTCGATCGATTTGAGTCAAAAATTATCGTTGATTATTATAGAAAGTATAAAGCTTAAAAGCGATATGCTTCACGGTCGATTGAGTACTTAAACGAATATTTATATACAAAGAAAACTCAATTAAATTTATCTTGATACCCTTATTTCCACTAAATATTACACGAAATACACATAAAAATCGTTCATTTGAATATTTTTATAATAATGCATTTCACTTTTATTTTACAATATCATCATTAGCCATCATTATTTGGCTAGCAATCATTGATAGACTTTCAAACTTACACTACTCTTACAAATATGTCAATACCAAAAAGTTAACACGTTATAAAATATTATTGTTAAGTTATTTTAAATTAGAATGTTTTAATTATTCACATTACATTTCAAATTAAATATTGTGCAAATTAGAAAGTGACGATAATAATGATATTAATCTAATGTGATTTTCGACATAGATGATGTCACCAGCACTTTTATGTCTGCTGGCTTTGGGAAGCTTAGCTTGCCTCGCAACAGCTGCTCCAATTTTAGGACTTGAAGATGAAGAGCTGGAAGACTCAGCCATCGTTGAATCAACAGTCAGAGAAGTTCGAGCAGTCAAGGTTTACATTATTATTTTACCTTAATACTAATATTTTCACTGTTAAAATTTGAAGACGGAAATTTATAGAGAAAACTGAAATATATAAATAACATAGTCTCAATTTTATATACACATGATTTTTAAATAGTATAAGCTCTCTCTCTTACGTCTCGAAGGGGCATGAAATTAAAATTTTATTTTTAAAAACAATAGTTTCAAAATAATGGTAGTAACGGTTTCCCCAGTAACTGAGAGATTAACGTAGCGTTTCTTAGATTAATATTGCGGGTTCGATACCCACAGCTGTTGAATTTCTTTATCCAAAGATGCAGGATCGAGTGTTTAATGGGTTGCAATTGGCTAATTGGCTATCAATCTGTCAAAAAAATCTATTTTCTGGATTTCGAATATTACTAATTTTCTAAACATATTTTTATGCTTTATAAATCTAACTTCAGCCTGATGACTTGGAAGTAGCTCCTGCTAGCTTCCACAAATCCTACGACTCAGGAGACAAAGGTGATATTGGATATTCTCGTCAAAAAGCTGATAAGGGAAAAACAGGCTACCAAAAGTTCGACTCATTCCACAAGAAAGGAGGTGACTCGTTTGGATACGAAAAACACGATTCATATGGACTCAAAAACAAGGCTGCCGCCGGAGGACATTCAGGAAAAGCTGCGTATACTCAAAAGAAAGGAGATGGGAAGAAAGGTACAAATACACTTTTTAAAATATCTCAATATAAGTATTTTTTGTGCTTATTTTTACGTAACTAATGAAAATGAATATGGAATATTTACTCATCTACTACATTTTACTATATATAATAATTTAGTTACTTGAATATTCATTCTTCTCAAGCACATTTTCTTAATTTTCCTAGCCAATTACCAAGCTGCTGATGATGGCGGCCACTATGAAGTAAACGAAGAAAGGTTAGCAATTCCTGTATAAATAATAAAATATTACTTTGTGAACAGCTGGACAGCTTTTTAGTATGTATGCATTAAAAACATATTATATTTCTACAGATATATAATAATACCATATCCACTGACAATAAATAGCTAAAATTCTAAAATTTTCTCCATACACAGTTACTACCTTTTTCTACTTGTCTATAAAGTGTTTATAATATTGTATGTATTTTATTTCGACTAAAAAATCCCGTGCTGTCTTCCTGCGTTTCTCGATACGACTTTTTGTATTAATAA
>JAGVSQ010007961.1:0-14827 GCA_022683975.1 Rhyacophila evoluta
ATACGCCCGCATATCGGGTGTGGAGACGTGGCGGGTGGTGGAGGGGAAAGCAAGTACATATTGACTATATAATACACTATATGTAATATATATAATAATAATAAATCGACGGCCATACGTTGACAGCACGTATCATGCATTTGTCAAATTGTACCAAAGGGAACCAAGAATTCTAACAAAAAAAAATGTATCGAAAAATTAACGACAATGAAAAACGAAACACAAGCAATATCTTTAAATCATAAATATAGTGTATACCGTGGCGTAACGAAGGTAAAGCAGTTTTCGAAACTTTTGAAGTATTTCAGAATCAGCATCTTAATACTGTAGTTGGCTTGCAGTTAGTTGTGTTTGATTCATATGAAATTATTGTATTATTCTTTGATTTTCATAAAAATACACCTTCTCGCTTGACTAAGATATTGTGTTTAACTACAAAATAATGGTTTCCATTCATTATTGTGGGCGTGATTTTTATTCTGACTAAATTTTACTATTGTTGTGCCGTATTAAAAAGAGATTTTTGCTCGCCGTAGGACATTGTACTTGATTAAAAAAATTATACGCACTTAAAATGTAAAGATATATTAACTCACCTTAATTTTCACAAAAGACATGGTGCTGGACTTCTAGCGTCCATTTAAAATTAAAAAAAAAACTAATAACGGCGGAAACAGAGAACCAATATTCCAAAGCAGATATCATTTATACACTCAGTCATTATTTACACCCGTTTTGAACACTCCTTCACTTCCCCTCTGAAATGTTACATTCAATTAAGAGGTCGATTTTGCCCAACACTATCCAATACGCTCACGCAAGTGATGCTTCTAGATGTAATACAATACGATTGTTTCTATTGGTTTTTTTTTATTTTAGTTAGCAATGAAATCATTGATGAAGAAATCTTGCTATAACTATATGTCACTATTCATAACAGGGCAGTAAGAATTATATATAAAATCTCTACTCAATCTAAAATAAATAAATTATTTTTGTTTTATTTTGTTATAATTTGAACACGCTGTAGATACAGATATATTAGGAGACTGTTGAATATTAAGCATTATTCCTCTGAGATAGGGAGGTATAAATATTAGTTACCCATAGGTTGGGTAATGCAATCTCTTCAAGGAAAATCTATATGTATATTATCATTTCAAATTTATTTCTTATCACCTCTCTATTCTTATACGGACTTTGTATTTTGAGCTTTCCTGGATGATTAACATTTATAGCAGTAAAATTAACATATAAATATGAACATACACCTCTTTGTAGTTTAATGAGTAGGCTTGTATATATAAATAATTATAAATTTATTTGAGATGATTGATATTAATGTCTCAACAATTATTGAAATGAAGAAGGTGATTTTAATAGTTTGTGTGACTGGGAAATAACTCATTTTCCATCACCCTTTTGTGATAACATTTCTCACTGTATTCTTTGCAGGGTGAGATGGTAACGATTTTAAAGTATGTATAATTTTTTTTTAATTTCACGTACAATAGATAAGAAAAGAATTTTATTTCAAAATAAAATATTTGATTGTCATCAATAATTATAATCATTTCTCACAGTCAAGTGATTAACACAACACGACCATTTAATTATTTATTTAAATAATTGAACTATAACAGATCGACATTGATAATCGTGTTCATTTTACTTGTTTTATTAACAATATTTAGTAGTATCGCACAACATTATCATAAGTTAGTTATATTTGAAAGTAACAGATAATATCAGTATTTATATGACATTTAAATTTTAAATACAATCCGACAAACATACCTACTAATAGACATGTATATAGACGTAGTTAAGAAAGCAGTTCGGCCATGAAAATGCGTTGCGGAAGGTAATAGATACATTATCGTAATCAAGGTATTTATCAAGAAAGATTTATTAATCTTTAGTTTTAATTAAAACTTACGAGGGATATTTTAATTTACATAAGAGATTTAAAATAGATTTTGAATACTTAAAGTATACGCACATTTTCTGTTATCTTTGAAATTTATTTTAAATACATATAATAAAAACACTATCTTAATGAATGCAATATTATATAATTCAATCTATGTGAAACCATTTAAGATTAGTAATTTCTACATTTATTTATGGTTCGCGTGTCGCTTACACTTCCGGCCAGAGATTCCAAAAGTTTGGAATAGAAAATAGTTTATATATAATATAATTTAACTGTTATACATACAAGCAAAAATTTACGCTGTGGTTAAAAATAAATGTGAAATAATTATAAAATAATAAAAGTATCTTTGTTTCTAATCGACTAGTAAATAAACGCATTCCTCGTCTCTACTTATCTTTTTCATCCATGATTTACGTTGTGATTTATTTATTTATATTTACTGTAAATATAATAATATGCGTATTGTGGAAAAAAATAAATGTAAAATTATTGCCATAAAAATGGCGCGATAGCAAAAATATTAATTAGTTTAATTACTATTTGCTTGGTAGAACACCATTTCTCTACAAACGAATCAAACTACATAATATATATTTATATATATAATTTTACATATTTATTGTTGTACTGATAACCATTTTGGCGATGACACAGATTTTACTATTATTAGAAGAAAGTTATAAAAAAAAAATTGTCTTTAAAACAAAATAGCTATCGACAAAATTAATCACTATACATATCGACTGTCGAAAAAAAATAGACGTAACCCACACAGAACAAACTCTACATGAGGCAAAAAGACGTGTATTCAATGATTTCGGGCACAAGTCAAAAATGGACGTAACTCTAAAGTGGATGTAAACTTAAGCTGGTATTGTATTTACCCAATCTGATATTAGATTAATAAGTCATTGAAGAAAAATCAATAAAACTAATATAGTGGAAGTCCTTTTTCCTGGTCCCAAATTTTACAGACCTTTTTCAAACTTATAAGCTAATTTTAGAAACTAATTTGGCATTTACAGCTTATACTCTTTTGATAAAACGTGTATTAAGTTGTATACATCGTAAGTATCGGAAAAAAAATAGCTTGCAAAAATTGAGGGTAGTGTTTTTTTCTTTTCACAGTCGATATTATTTATAATTATTCAAATAATATTATTCAATCAATATAATAACTTGGAATGATACTTTGATACATATAGCTCGTGTAATTATTCGACTTTAATATTATATTTAGTAGTTAAAATATATTTAATAATAATATGTTATACATTTTAAGCGCGAGAAAGTTTTAAGACTACTGCTTTGTTTGGTCATCTTTTTACATAATTACATTAGACCCTTTGGGGATTTGGATAGTATAAGGATTGCGTGTGATTTTGTTCATATAATATATAGGCAAGGCTTTGACCCATATTAAGAGTTCAAATATCAGCTTTTCAAATATAATACAAAACACTGCCTTTTGTGCATATTCAGTCAGCCTACCAATTTCGTTTTTTATTTACTTTCTTGACATTTAGTATTATAAATCATATTATATATAAAATACGTTATATTTTTACATAAATACCTTGAAAATTAAACTGATTCCATATCAATATAGTTTGCTAAGGTGTTTTGATAAATATTCTACAGGTATATTAAAAGCTCACTCTAATACATTTGATATGTATGTCACTACCGATATAAAATTGATTATAAGACAATTACTGAACCTACCTAGTGTGCCTCGTCCTTAAGCCTGGTCTTAATCAGGCGTATTCCAGAGTTTTAATATCGGGAATCGATCTACGTTATTTGACGCAAATGTCCCGGGATTAAATATAAATTACTCAATACTTAGGTTGCCACGCACCAAAATGTACTGAAGTTACTGAAAGTATTAGGTATCTTGTTATGTATCTTTATTTTTTTTTTAATTCTGCAGCCGTGAGAATCAAGCCCGCAACCTTCAGCTCTGAAGCGCGTATGCTGACCTCTGTGTTACCGGGGAGACAATAGATGAGAAAAAGTTTTTTTTAAATTTAATATGTACGATGTGTGCATTCTGTATTATGTCACAAATGCATTAAACTAACGTACATTTATTTTTGAGTGTTATTTAAGGGTATGTTGTGGATACATTAATATGACTTAGTTCACCATGCCAATAGAGAAAAGGGACATAAAAATCAAGCATTTAAGCAATTGTTACTAATAGGGTGAAATTCTGACACTGGATTTGATTCAGCCATGTGGTTCGGATGCTTTAAGGGAATTTTAACGTATCCTGTTTTTTATTTGAGCCAATTGTCGAACGAACATTGAAACCATTTATACTTTTCATAATTCTTAAATTTGTTTATACTGTATTCGCTTCCAAAGTAAAGCATATGGATTAACGCAGTGCTAAGATATCCACTTGAATAGTAGAGTATATGAATGTCCGCAACATGAACACATATTGACAGATTATTTTCCCGAGAACTGTTTGTCAAAAAATTGCTCAATCTAAAAAACATCTTGTATTCTTGGATTTTTTAAAAAATGCGATAGATTTAGGAATTGAATCCGCACACCCCGAATTGCTAGCCACACACATTTTTTTCTTTTTTACTGAGTATAGAGTACATTGATTTACCCAGTAAGATGTCTACTCCAAAAGTATATGGTTCACCACGATGTGTCCAGGTAGATATGTCTTTATTTATAATTGTCCATTGTATATGTATATAATTTTTGAACCCATCGTGAATCCAGTCATACAATTTTTAATTTAAAAATCCAACAACTGTGTACTATCTACGAATTCCAATAGTACATGCTAACTTTTCATCTACTGGAAGAACAGCAAGAATTTTTTTCCATAATATAATTAAACCTTTGATTAAATATATATCATACAAAGCTGATTGATACTCAATAGATATGAAAAGATGTTTCATTATTAACCTATTTTTTACCATCGTCTATGTCTTTACGCTAATGTTTATTATTATAATTAATCCATAAACAAAATCTTATCACTTCCATGTTAACCTGCTACGAATACGTTGTTATATAATATTAATAACATCAGATATACCATCATATATATTATAAAATAGAGCAGATGTTTCTCGAAACACTACAAACCTACAACGCTCAGACGAATTTGAGCCCCGTATACAATAATTTAATACGTTCAACGACCTTAACTAGTCTTAGCTTAGGTTTGATATGATAAAATCTATTTACAATTAGTATATAAACAAGCATATATGGTTGTTGTTTTGCCTTAAAACGTTGTGATTTAATAACATTCCGATGGCCATAAATTGACAACACGTATCATATATTTGTTAAATTCTTTAGGAGGACCAAAAAACTTTATAAAAAAGTTAGTATTGGGACATTGTCAAATATAATTCGAAGGGAAATATTGTGTATTTTGATTTAAAAAAAGTGTATTTAATTTTCAATTGTCACTCCCCTCATACGGTGAAAGTAGTGACGTATATATCTACATGTTATTCTGACTGCCATTTTTATACCATCTGTTGTACTTTAAACTTTTAACATCGTCACAGATAACCAATGTGAGACTTAAAATATTGTGTACAGCCAATTAATAAAAATAAATTTTGTTTGTAATACTGGCATAAATAAAATTAATCTGAAAAAAGTTTGAGTTTGAATCTATGCCAAGCAAAGCCATGTATACAAACTAATAAAGTGTATTTTCATGAATCTGACTTTAAAATATTTTGCTTTTGAGGGAATTATTTTAGTCATAGTTTTAGTTCTTAATTGTAGATGTCTTTTTTTAGTTTTGTGGTATTTTTTTTTCGATACAATCATAGCCTGCTTATTTTTATTATTATTTTATTTTTTGAATAATTTTCTTTATGTTTTTTGTTACTTAAGAGAATAAAACACCTCTGCAATATACGTTTAGTGTAGCAAAAATTCAAATCCTTTATATACAACCTTCGCATGTCGGGGAAACTTATTAAGTTTTCTTGTGTAATCCGCAGATACAGGTTCAAATCTCCAGTGAAAAGAGCCTCTAGCTTCACAAGCTCGCATTATTATAAATCTACTGGTAGAAGCTTTGGATGAAAAATTGCATTGAAGATGACAAGATAGCACACAGTTTTTATAAATGGCCAGAGATATTGTATAAAAAAATGTTATAGTTATTCAGGAACTTGCCGCAGCTTGTATGGCAATGTTACTTTAATTTATCTACATTCACTATATTTTGTGTAGTGGGATCTCTTAGGTTTGGATTCAAATCTTATAGTTTCGTATTTTTTTTTTGATATTACGTGCAGAATATAATGAACGGATAGAGCGAATAGCTATAGACTAATGTGTGTATAATTTATATATTAAGATCATTTTTACAAAGAAAGTCTGTCTACCTTCGAGAAAAACTAGTCAACTACTTATTATATAAAACTGATATAAAAATACTTCGTATACATCAAAATATCTTACTATATAAATGTAGAGTGCTAGAACAAGTTGTATGATTAATAACATTAAATAAAAAGGTGCACACTATCGCATAGTACTAAAATTGTAAAAATGAAAAGGAAGCTGGAAGCTCTGTATATACTTTCAAAGATGCAGGACTAGATGTCGAATGAGTTGAGCTTTTGGCGGATTATTTATTCGCATAAAAAACCATATATCATGATAAGTCTTTAAAATATTGATACTTATATGATTCACATTTGGAGCAAAAATTGTTATAACATAACTATTTAAATAATGTAGACATGGTTCAAATATATTTTTCATGAACTATAGTAAAGTAATGTTTATGGTTTCTCTGTTAAAAACATTATTTTAACTTCATCTTTTATAGTCTGTTATAAATTGTTTGAAAAAATGTGATCAAAACAGTGAATAATAAAATAAAAACTTCAAAAATATAACTTCTCGTGATGTTAAAACTTTCAAAAATAAAAAAATAAACTTACTAAAAACTGCCAGAAAATTTTATTTCATTTACAAAAAATAATTCTTACGAAAATTATTTTCACATTGAGTTACGCAAAAATAACTTTGATAAAGCTAAAAAAACTTCAAAATTTTAAAAAACTTTTAAATTATTTAATAGTAATAATATAAATATACATATATAAAAAATCTTATCTATAATTAATTGTATAGTATGATAAACAAAAATTATAATACGATATGAATTTAAAAGAGTTTGCGAATTTTTTAAAATACCTGACAAACGCTTCATAACCTTCAACAAATTTTTTATTGCTTAAGTTATTTAAAAGCTATTCAACATATCACAAATGACTATATATACGATGGTTATTTTGAGAAAATTAACATATAGTTCCTTTATTAATACTAAAACAAATCGAACTATAATAAACTAGTCTCATTGTCTGTTTTTGGTAATCCTTTCATAGACAATATTAAAAGCAAAATTACAATATTACAATACGTGCCGTATCTATTATTCAATGTCATACAACCGCGGTTTGTAATTAATTTTAGAGTGAAACAGGATACTCTCCCAGGAGAAAAATAACTTACATTAATGAACGGCATTTACGATTACTACGCCACTGTTGACAATATATATTCAATCCAATTTTGTTCACATATAAAAAAATGTGGCTGACGTATAGTTTTTGTTAATTAAAAATTATTTCATATGTTAATGGCGTTATATGTTATAATATACAAATGAAAATACTCGAGCTATTTTAATATTATGCAGTATTTTTGTTTCTATAATGATAAGTAATGATGTTTTCAGAATTTTCAATTCAGTACGGATATCTCCCCGATAGCTGAAGTTTGAGTTAAAGACTTCTGGTTTGTTTTCTGCCTTTCAACCGTAAGATCAAGTCTCGAGTGGGTTGAAAAATTATTAAATAGACATAATCTTTAAATACATGAAGATACAACTGTTTTTTGTCTATTTACTCAAATGCATGGTGTCGAAGTCCTTATTCTTGGTTGCAAATTTTACAAGCCTTATTTTTTTCAAAATTCAAAAGCTAAACATAGATATTACTTTAGCATTTGCGGCTTACACCGTTTTGATAGAACGTAAATTAAGTTGCATACATTGTGATAAACTGTTGAAACTGGTTTAAGTCCATTTTACTTTTTACCGTCGATATAATTATGTTTTTTGTCAAATGTAGACAATTTTTTTTATAACCCAAACGATTTTCTTTAAAAAAACTTGCTGTTTATAATAATTTCAGGTTTGTAATTAATAACTTAGCGTTCACGTGGAATGATATAAAGTCACCTTATCATATAAAAAATGTTTAAAAATCTTGACTATAAGATTAACTATTCGAGAATTACAAACATAAAGAAAAAGAACCGATAATTATATCATTATTAAAATTTTCCAATTTTAAATTCATGAGCCGGTATGAAATTGCAAGTGATATGACTCGCTTATTAAATATCATTATTCAATACGGAATATTACTTGCCATTTGTCAAAAGACATTTTTCTTTTTTTTAATATAATAGAAGGGGATTGACACTATCTGGATTATTTGCGAGGGTGGAAAATTACTCGCTTGATCTATTGCCGGAAATCTAAATTTAAAAATAAACAAGTCGAGTTTTTACCGCGCGAAAACACGAAAAACGAAACGTTACTTCCGGCTTTGTTTATTTAAATGAACACGTCATTTCCATCTTCGCTACTTGGTTATTTTCTTTTGTTACGCACCAATCAAGGTTTTCACGAAACTCTTATTAAAGTTTATATAAGTTACCTTAATATTACAAAATTGTCATCGTATTTATCATTTATTGAATACAATAACGTTGTAGTTCAAATTCTATATTTTTTAAAACGAAATCAGAATTTTCTTA
Source organism: Rhyacophila evoluta (assembly GCA_022683975.1). Classification (NCBI taxonomy): domain Eukaryota; kingdom Metazoa; phylum Arthropoda; class Insecta; order Trichoptera; family Rhyacophilidae; genus Rhyacophila; species Rhyacophila evoluta. The sequence goes on from JAGVSQ010007961.1 coordinate 8,786, forward strand.
CTTACATTATAAACATAGATAGCATTGCAAATAATATATAATTATAGAACTAGAAAGTACACAATAAGTTTTTACCCGTATACATATAAACGACTTTTTTAAAGTGATAGCTTTACTTTATAAAATAAACAATGTATTTTTATTTTAAATATCAATATATTAAAACTTTAAGCTGGCTGTAAGATTATATTAAAATATTATAGCTACGTCAAAAGAGAGGCTTAATTTTACTAAACATCATAATTGAAATTTTAATTTTATGTAATAGATGATAATAATGTCTCCCCGGTAGCGTAGCTGGTAGCGTGCGCGCCTAGCGATTCGGGGAATGCGGGCTCAAATCTCTATCTGTCGGATTTAAAAAATCCAAAAATACAGGACTGGATGCCTATTGGGTTGAGTAATTGTCTGACAAACAATTCAACAGACAATTGACAAACAATCTTATAATAAATATAAATTATTCTTCCTGTATATGTTATTCAAAATTAATACCAATATTTGATATTTAAATTTATTATATATTTCTTCATCATTGTTTTATACAACTATTGTTGAATAACAAACTAAAAAAAATATCCAAGAATATCTCCCTTGTAAATTGAACATTTTATAAGTATCATCTTCTAGGGAAATAAAGCCTTCGCTAAAAGATATATTATATCTTAATTATCTTTCATTGAAGTCTGCTTCCTGAGAAAATTAAACTTTCCTCATTACAGTTTTCCATCAAATGAAAAATACTTACAACAAAAGTATCTTGAGAATTCTGCCGGATCATTTTTTTTTCGTCGTAAAAGTTTATGATTTTGTATAAGAAAGATAAATTTTGCATGATATTAGATCGCTCTCTTTAATACCTGCTTCAGATGGAGCACGATATAAGCGGGGAGATAAAGGTTTTAATTAAATCATTTTTTTCCCTGCGTCTGTCCTAATATTTTATATAGCATGAAATTGATCAGTCTTTATCGTGTAATATATTATAATACGTATGAATAGATATTTTATTCGAGCCAATAGTGAAGCATATGTATAATAATAATAATCATAATAAGGTAAAAATGACCACTTTACAAATGGAGTGTATAGTTTTAGTGTTAGTTTAAAGATTTATTTTGACTGAATTTTCACAATTATTGGTCAGCAAATTGCTCTAAGATTCAGCGTTCATTTTTTGATTTCTAAAAATATTTTAGTTTTAAGATCAAACCCAGAGCTGGCTTGAATAGTATCATAACGAATAACAAATTGGATAAAGAACCTGAGTGAATAGCGATACAGTTGCTCAAAGAGTTAAGCGGCTAGAGTTGATCAGAAAATAATCTTTCAAAAAATGCTTTGTATTATGAAGATATATTCTATTTGCTTCAGTTTTATTAAGATAAAAAATTGTAAATAAAATTAATTATATTTGTCTGTATGAAAGTATATAATAAATGACATATTTTATATACAATTTCAAATAAACTTTTTAAAACCATATTGCCTTATTATTTGGAGTGACCATTTATGTTGACATATTATTTGTTCGTGGTGATTTTTTACAGGCTAATTATTAAGTTAAGAAGATTATTCAGCTTTTTTTTCAATTACGCAATTTAAAGCCTTTAAAGCCATTACAAACTCGGTCACCAAAATGAAACAGGGATTTCAATATATATATTGTTTTGTACGTATAAAATGAATGACCATTTATTGTGAATAAAAATTCGTATTTTTGTCACTAATTCTTATTTAATTTCACATGTCTCTACCATTATGTGGACAAATATTATGGTATTGTAAACTTCAAGTGACAAAAATATACAACAAACTTGTCAATGTTAAAAATAGATACCTACATATCTAAACTGTTATATGTCAATAATGTGGTGAAACGCGCATGCTTACCAATCGCTTAGTGAGACGACAAATCATATCATAATAAGCTATTATTTAAAAATAATAATCGTTTTTTATCGAGTATGTATTGTTGGAGACAACGCATATGTTTGAGGGAGATATTTATTTTCATCATACACGTTGTATAATACGCCATGATTTGTCCGTATTCTAAACACGTCGATACTGCCAGAAAATGATTTAGAGGTGTAGAAAAATAAATTCTTTTCATTTCGCATTCGGAAAAATCTGGAAAACTTTTCCTCGCATTTCGAACGTACGCGTCGGAAAAAAATCTATTTCGTTTTTCCGTGGAGAATGTTTCGCTCGGAACTTTTGCTTAGTTCGACGAAAGTCTGGGAAGATTTAATTATATGTCATTTTACCATTAAATTTGAAAATAAATCTCACTCGGGAATTTTAGGATGTGTTATTTTATCATAAATATTAATTAAAAATGCTTACACTTAATTTTAAAAGTTTTTATAATATAAATGATATAAAAATGTGACAGCAAAATACTGCGTTGTTTTATTATTTTGACACAAAAATTTACTCAATTCTTCGCCAACATATCGAACGTGGAAAGGAAAAGGGATGTAACTCACACAAAACAATAGGAGACACAAAAATGGATATAACAATGATTTCAGGCCAATGTTCAAAATATTAAATAAGCGTATCATTAAGGTGGACGCGAATGTCTCCCCGGTAGCGTAGTTGGTAGCATGCGTGCCTAGCTATCTAGGAAATGCTGGTTCGATTCCCCATCTGTAGGATTTTAAAAAGACTTTATCCTCATTGGGTTGAGTAATTTTCTGACAAACAATTCTCGTAAAAAATCACTCGTGTCAGACGTCTTCACATTACGGAGATCCATATACTCCTCTTTCGGAGTGGATATCTTCACACTGTGTAGATCCATATGCTCCATGTTGAGAGCAAACATGGTATATATATAAAAAAAGGTGTGCGCTGACTAAAAATGGTATTTTAATACTACTGTATGATATTAATTATTTAATAAGTTATTCAAGAAAAACCAATCAAATCGGTGTAGTGCAAATTTCACAAACTCTACTATTTTCAAAAATAAAAGCGAAATTTAGATACTAATTCGGCATTTGCAGCTTACATTTTTTTTTTCAGAACATGGATTAAGTTGTATACATCATGATTATCGATAAAAGCTGTTTTGATAAAACTGCAGATCCTGTTTTTTTTTTCTTTACATAGTTGATATATGTATTTAATACCTTAAAACGGGAAAAAAGATGTGTCTGTCTTTCACAAGAAATTGTCTAAAATTATAAATAGTAAGAACGTGAAATTTTTATAAATCATTTTGAATTATATTCGTAGTTAAACTGTTATATTTGTATGTTAAACATCATCTCTGATGATCGATGAGAGAATAAAAGTAGTGTATACATTCAAGGGTTATAATAAATTTTAATAAGAGCACAAATTAAATAAAATATAATAAAGACTGACTTTAAGGCCATCTGAAGTAAAGCCGGGGAATAGCCTACGTATAGAATAATTTTTTTAAGTTCCTAAAGTAAGTATAGTTTTTTTCAGTTCTCAGTTCAATTAATATATGGCATTTTATAATGGCCGATTAGTATCTTTTCATCAAGGATAGTAAAAATATTAGTTAGGATAGGAAAGATGCACCTTCTAGTATACACCAATCATTTTTTTTTTTTGGTCTCCTGATGATACACTTATAAGACTTTAAAAAGTAACCCACGTTCACAATGTTACGATATACGTAGCAGTATGTGTTCATAAATGAGAAGTAGAGGGGAATGTGAATTTCACAAAACTTTACAATATTCCCATACACAACCCAAAGAATAGCATCTGTCGGTATGTAAAAAAAACACAAAACTGTTGAAATGTATTTATCCTATAATTTTTTGTAATACAATTCATGTAAACTATTAAATTTATGTAAAATCAACAGATTGGATTTCAATTACGCTCGACAAATTAATTATAAGTTGATATATGTGATGGTCCAGTAGATTAGTGTGCGTTGGTAGAAAAAATATATTCTAGATTGAAATTCCATAAATGCATTTAATAATGTGTTTATTTATTTTGATTTGTATGATAAATCTTTTTAAATAATACATTTAAATACTTGAAGTGAAGAATTCCATATGCTCCACTTTACAATGAAAAAGTTTATTTATAAAAGGGTTTATACACTATTTTCAAAGAAATATATATCAAATACATGTAAAAAAGATTTGAAAATCCTTATTTTCAAATGATAAAAAACATCGAATTTCCTATTATAACATTATATAGAACTTAAGCGATGATAACATTGACAAGCAGTATAATATTTGATAGTTAAAATTTTTAAATAGCTTTTTATTTCTTTGTGGATAATACTAATTTTACTCGTTAAATATAACTTTTCAGTTAAAATTCAGGGTTTACAAAGATAAAGCCAGCTTTCAACAAAGACGTTTACTTAATATACTAAACAAGACGAATAAATAATGTCACAGAGCTTTTTTTAGACGCGTAAAAAGCCATGTAAACATTGTTAAAATTATAAAAGAAAGCTTAACCATCGCAAAAAATACCTTTTGCCAGTTTGTGGGACGACCTTGTTTCATGGCGTTCATACCAATGTTCCCCAACCATGTTTCACGATACCGAATTATATATTTTAAATACAAGTGGTTCCTACTAGATGTATTGAATGCTTAATTGATAACAGATGCACATGCAAAATAATTAATTTATGTTTATATACAAAGCTCTTACATTGTGGAAGTTTAAAACATTTTAATTTATCCTCATGACGGCATGCGTATATTATTCGCAGCTGCATTTATTTACATAATAAAAAGAGTAATCAGGGCCGTGGCATGCTATGATGCAAAGACGTGGTTGCATTGGGCGCCAGCGTGTAAGGGGCAGCAAAATTAGGTAAATTAATACAAATATTCCAAACGCACGAATTATGTGGGGGCGCAAAATATCATTGTAAGGCGATGGAATTATCGTAGGAGGCGAATCAATTGAAAGTGAAAAGAATTTCAACGCGTGAGAAAGGCGAAATTTTAAAGACTTTCATCATACTGAGAAAATCTACTAGCTCTGGGAACAATTCCGTCAAATTTCATTTTAGCATAGGCATTTTTTCACTTGCAATATATTTATTTTCATATGTGATTTTTTCCTTGGAAATCATACCTGAATATCTTAACCTCAATTATTTTATCTTGCCAATAATACTCAACAGTCTTCCAGAACACTGGAATTGTGCCGGTAGGAATACAAATCAAGCAACATTTAAACTCTAATCCAATCTTCAAGATCCACACAAAGGCAACTCACATCACCATGTGTATTCATGGCATGCATGTATTAAAAGTAAATATATAATAAAACATCTGTCTGCCATATTATAGCAGTATAAGCATAACGCACACGCCAAATAATTTACTGATTAGGGGTACTGTATATTTTTAAGCCGAGTATTGCTGCCTCCTCAGTAGCCAAGACGTTAGCGTGCGCATCTTGCATCTGGAGAATGCATGTTCCATTTTGATATATCTGCCAATTTTTAAACATCCAAAAAAAGCTGGCATAGTTGAACATAGTAAAAATTATACTAGTTAACTCCATGATCTTGTAAATACAATATATAAAAGGGTTATGTTATTAATTTTAGTTGAGAAACGCTGATTTACACTTAAGCATACTCACTGAGAAAAAATATACATTATTCAGCCTTCGCAGTGATAAATTGTGGCAATTTAAGATTGCCTTGCATATAATAATAAATGTCTTTATCATATCCTTTTTTTCTTCTCTCCTTATTTTAGATAAATCTCAGAAAGACATTATTTCTTATACATGTAATCAGGAAATCCATTCCGATAAAAAACGTATGGAAATTTTCTTATCTTCTTTGAAGTATGCTAAAGTCACTTTGCATATATTATATAATATTATGAAATACTGCATTTCTTTAAAAATGTACAGTGTACACGAAGCTATCTTCGTGGTTTATAGAATTTCTACATATTTAGCCGTATCTCATTTGTTTGTCTCCAAGTACAATAATATACCATACACGTAGTTTAAAAATAATATTAAAAGAGCATTTGGCCTCATTACGTTTAAAAA
>JAGVSQ010007963.1:0-14826 GCA_022683975.1 Rhyacophila evoluta
TGTCAATCTTGGCAACTGTCGTTAAACTGACAAGACTTATCAGCCGGTCAGGTAACAATAATATGCACTATCTCTTTCATGCCAACGGTGAGAAAAAAGATGGTCGTCTATCTGTTCCTAGATACTTGACTTCATACACATCAGTGAAGATTGATCATCACTCGCCTTTCAATATGATATAGAAAATTTTCAAATGTTTTGGAGTATATAAAACCTTTCCAAATTATCGCGGACCACCTATTCAGGTTCGGCGGAATATAGTTTGGGAAATCCTGCCCTAGATAATTAATTATAACTTAAATGACGTACTATGAAAAATACAGTTTTAAAACGAAATGCTTAGTTCAGGTTGTCAAGCTGATCTGACCAATCATTTACATCTATGGCTAACTGTCATTTAAAGCCTTAAACCATCTCAGCACCCATACTCCAAATCTCTCCAGTTGTTCACACACATCGGACTGGTGCATTTGTAGGATGCTGTCTGTTGCCCAACAATGACAGCTTGGAAGTTTGGTGCTAACTCAATGACCTCCACAACACTTGATCTAAATTCTAGATCCTTCGCATCTAACAAAGTGAGGTGTTCATTTATTACAATTTACAATCTTTATTAATGATAATTTATTTACTTCTCTTTTTTTTACAGTTTACTTTTATATATTTTAATATACATACATATACCTTAATATCATAAGTATTCCCACTTCATTGTGGTATAGCTTTAGTTTTATATTATTTTTTTATTGTATAAAATTATTGTCTCCCCGAAGGCCAAGAGGTTAAGAAGCACGCCTTGCTTGTTGCTAGTAACCCATCAGTAGTTCGTACTTTCTTTGATATTCGCCTAATTTAAACAAGATTACTATAACAGAATACCAAATAATAAAATACTTGAAAAACAGCTAGGAAGTTAAAAATGTGCATGTTATAAATCACTGAAAATATATAAACCAATGGTTCAAAAAAGGGCACCTCCTACCCACGGCGCGGCACTGTCCATGTGCTTCACTTTTGGAGCGAACGTGCTATTTAAATAACATTGATAATCATTGAAGTTGAGGTTGAATTATAGAAAGTTACACAATCGAACAACACGTAGAAATTGTAAAAGTTCACTTAAAAAATGAATGCAAATTTAAAATGTCAGCTCATTTTGGCACACTGCATTTGGAGCATATAGATCCACTCCAGTAAGATAATACTTGGGTGAAGATACTATCTAGAAATTAAATATATGGATCACCGTAATATGATGACATGTGTTCACAGATATTTTTTTTCTACCAATTGCTCAATCCAAAGGCCTCCAGTCTTGTAGTTTTGTATTTTGTAAAATCGGCAGCTGTTGGAATCGAGCCCGCAATCTCCAGTTCCGAAGTACACACGCTAGCCTCTCGGCTACCAGGTAAATAGTTTGTTAATATTATTAGCAACAGCTTAATACAAATGTACAATTTTCAAAGTTTTTATTTTAAAGGAAATAGTTCGTATAATTTTATAAATGAAAATTGAAACATTTTTTAGTTTGTATGAGATCATGTAATATATACTACTTAAATATTTTTCATTTTATAATATCAATTATTTAATCATTATTTATACTTTTCTTCTTCTTGTTATCAGCTTCCTAAATAGATCACATGGCTGCGACATGGCGCCTCCAAGAATTTCTGTCACCCATATTTATATTATATGCGCCAAGCGATCCGGGAAATGTGGGTTCGATTCCCCATCTGTCGGATTTTAATAATCCAAAAATGTAGGACTGGATGCCCATCGGGTTAAACAATTGTCTGACAAACAATTCTCGTGAAAAATAATCCATCAATACATCTCCATACACTCCACTTTCAGAATGAATATCTTCACACTATGTAGATCCGTATGCTCCACTTTTAGAGCGAACATGACATAATAAGAAGAAGAATATTTATATTACAGCATTCAAAATGATACTGTAATATTCTGCAATATTATATAACAAGTTAATAAACCGATTCACACACAGTTCAACAAATATCATATATATTAATATTAAAGTGAGGTTACTCCGCTAATTAAGATATATAAAAATCATGGAAAATACCCAGTCACCTAAATAGCCCCTCGACGGGTTATTAGGAGGACAAAAGAGGAAAGGTAGAAACAGATTTAGATGGGTGGTTTGTTTATAAGCAGAGACAATAAGGAAGAAGAACATAGAAAAATATTAATCTTTAAAGTTATAGAACCACGACGAGATTGTACCATCGATAATGATATGAAACGTACTTTTGTACTCTAAATCGTTAAAATATTCTTTTTCTTTTTCTCTGTTTACTTGTATTAGATTAAGTAGAGATTATAACGATACATCAGACCTTAAGTTAACGCTTGATTAAATCGTCGACAATGTTCCAAGAACACGTATATTGCGTTGGCCAAATTTTAGATGAGAGACAAAAAACGTTTTTTCTAAAAAAATATAATAATTAGAAATATAGCTTTTTTGGAAGAATTATTTATAAAATATCTTTACACGATTTCAAATATAAATAAGAATTGATTGTTTTTTTAAAAAATACTAATATTTCCTTATTTTAAAACCTAAGGCTAAAAACAAATATAACAGTATTAGAAATCTCAGAAATGTATAAAGTAGTAAATTCTTACCTGTTTCAAAATAATTTACAGTTGAAACATTTTTACGTAATTGTGATTACGTCATCACACTGTTCCCGCCATAAAAATGTGTCAACTTGCGTGTTGTTGCAATAAATTAATTAAAAATAACACTTGGTATTCCAGAAATTAATAAATGCGTTCCACGTTGAAAATAAACACATTTATTAATACAAAAATGTGCCAATAATACAAGAGATTGCAAGTAATAAGAAAAGTCACTTTCAACAAAAAGTCGAGTTACGTGTTCCTGCAATATTGGCGATGAAATGTAACTCTATAGCTTTGTATTTCAATATCTAAAAGACATCTCCCCGGTTAGAGTAGTGCGCGCCCAGCAACCCGGGGAATGCGGGTTCGATTCCATATCTACTGGATTTTAAAATCAGAAAATGCAGGACTGGATGCCCATTGGGTTGAGTAATTGCCTGACAAAAAATTGACGTGAAAAAAAAAGTCTGTCAAGACGTCTTCACATTACGCAGATCCATATACTCCTATTTTGGAGTGGATAACTTCAACCTGTGTTGATCCATATGCTCGACGTTGGGAGCGAACATGGTATATTATATAAAAAACATCGGTCAAAAATACTAAAGGTTGGGCCTGTTTGAAAAACGCTTTGCGCAGTAGTCATATTTTTAGAGAGCTTGCACGTGTGCACTCAGACTTAGGCTAATGGCACTCATAAACCAACAGGTTATCAGCAGTTCGGGAACTGTTAATCCAAGACCACGATTGGGATTGAGGCAGGTCACATATCAATCAATTCAAGTCGACAGTTGTGTACTGTCGGTCTGATAGATAGGCTCATTTGCAGCCTGTCTCAATTCTAACCATCAGTTTTAGATTGACAGTCCCCGGACTACAGGCAGATTGTAGGTGTATGAGTACCACAAGAATCAATGATTGACAGATCCAAACCATAATCAAATCGACTTGAGGAAAGGTATATTTCTTTCGACCTCTTTAGGGGCACTCTCGAGAGATACATTTGTTATCCTGCAAATCACCACATTACCAAACAAGAGATAGCATTAGTATAATTCCTTGTCAATTTATTTGTATTACTGTATGCTTTATTTATCCCGGCGTCTGTCAAACATTGCCAATAGTGGGCCATCCGATTTGATCACTTCAATAACGAAATTCATTACTTATTTTTAAAAAATGAGACTATAATAAATGCTAAGTCTATAAATATCGTCTCATAACAACAATCCTTCAGTACACTTATGTGAGTGAAATCTTATATTTTTGGGTACTTAATACTCGTCTTACTATCCCCATTGCTACGGCGATGGCTCCCATGTGTCCAGTAAAAAAAATATGTTCAAAATTCAAATTATGCAAAATTTTCTAAATCAATTATTTTATACATACTATAAAAATCATTTTATCATGTATTAAAAGTCAAATAATATTAAATTAGTGCAATAAATGTAAACATAAAAGAAAAACGAAAGAAGCGACATGTCGAAGCGGTTATCCTTTACTGACTGATTTAAGCACAGAATACTCTCTATGTTTCTCTCAGAGGCGTATGACATAATTTATATGAGTGATGGACGCCACCATTCCACATGCCAACGTAATTTGAAGCACCAACGTACATGTAGGTTCTAGATTTAATACAAAATAATTATTTTTGTTGATATTAATGACATCATTGAAATCATGTGGGTTTTTATAAGGAGTGCATAAAGTATGAATTGCAATCGGTATATTTGGAAAAATAAAATAAAATATAAGTACTGGTCACTTATCCATCATAGAGCAGTAAAAGTTAATATCAGTTTCCAGGACATTAAACTCAAATGAAGTCGATCTACGCTCAACGTCGGATGTGCATGATTAAAGCCGGAACGGACCTGGTGGATGATGACTATATGCTGTGGTATTATTATGGAGTTCGACATAGAATTATTGTTTAAGCCATGTCCGCTTCAAAAATGAAGCATGTGGATATAAACAGTGTGAAGAAAACCACTCCAGAACTATAGTCATGAAACTCCGCATTGCAAACGTTTATTTTGATCGTTTTTTCATAATTGATTCTCAGCCAATTGCTCAATTCATGGGGAGTCTTTTTACTTTAAGGTTTCTTTAATCCTGCAACTTTGTCTTAACTTTTTTTTTTTTTGTTTTTACCATGTTCGCTTTGAAAGTGGAGCATATGGATCAACAGAGAGTGAAGATATCTACTCTGAAATTAGAGCATATGGAAATCCGCAATGTAAAGACGTCTTGACAGATTATTTTTCACGAGGCACGTTTGTCAGACAATTGCTTCACCCAGTGGGCATCCAGTCCTGTATATTTTGATTCTTTATAATCTGACAGATGAGGAATCGAACCCGCATTCCCCAGATTGGTAGGCGCGCACTCTACCAACTACGCTACCGTAGGAATGAGGCTTTTACTTACGAGAGGTAAATGAATGAAATCGGAATCGATTATTACTTCTAAAAATCTGTTGTAATTTGAAATCAATCAATACTATTGCATCGTCGATGTATTCTGCGAAATATTTTTGGATACGCTGATCTATACTATATTTTTTATAAATTAAGGCCCTCGGGGTATGTGGCCTATACGAAGGGCACCCTTGGGACCATCCCTCACCATTATTTTGAGACAATATTAAAGGCTTGATACAAAAAGGGGTTTTTCAAAATAATAATACAGTCTTTGATGTACTCGTACAATTTATAAATCAAACGAATAAATCCCCAACGGGTTAAAAAAACCCTCTCGTGTTCATTCAACCGATGTTATATAGACAAAAAACTTTAAAGGCACTTACTAAATTATTGATATGTATATGTTTTGAAGGTTATAAATAATCAAATAACCCTATTTTCCAATATTTAAGTTAAATATACTGAATTATTTTACCCAGTGTGAGAAACATTAAAATTATAACTCAATACAGTAGAACAACAATATAATGGATTAATGCCGGTGAGTAGATGTCCGCTAAAGCCAAAAGTCCATTATATAAAGTAATTTTTTCCGAATGCAGTTTAATTACAAAAAAAAATAAACAACACAGTACAAAGCTAGTGGAGTGTCAAAGAAAAAATCAAAGTTTGTTCGTACTTTTCTAGTCTGGTATTATTTTATAATCAACTCTCTAAAATTATGAAGAGCTTAGTTATAAATACGAATACATAGTCGTTGTTAAGGAAATAGTCACTAACCCGCAAAAACATTTTTCGGAGATAATAGCGTTTAAAGACTTTTTGCATTATTTTCTTTGGTATTGGCCATATCGGCTCGCAATAGCTGGAGCCACATTTAACTCAATGTGGGATATCTGGGTGGAGCGGCGGTATTCGGTCCGTACCAAGTGTAAGTTGTTCAGTGCATGCATACTGCCGGTGCTGCTATACGGTAGCGAATCATGGCATCTTGCAAAGACTCAGAAAAATCGTATACTGAGCTTTGATAACAGATGCATATGTTAGAAATTGAGGTGAAATGTCTTTATCTGGAACGCGGAGATAAAGAAGCAGACGATGTACTGTCCTGTCACTTTGCTGTGTTTGCTGTGTTTGCTGTGCTGTGTTGAAACTGGCTAGGGCGCGTACTTCGAATGCCTCCAGAGAGCCTGAACCCTGTTTGTCTATTCTTCCGACCGGTGGGAGTCCAAAGTCTTGGAAGATCGGCAGGTTCCATCCACAGGACGTCCTCGGTGGAACTGAAAGATGCTGGCATGACCCGGGAGGATACACAACGGCTGGTCGATGACAGAGGTTCCTGGTTATGGTACGTGATATAACAGAAAAAGATTAGCCATATATTGCAGTGAATTGTAATTTTAAAACATTAATATTCGACATATTCTTCTTTCTTCTTCATCCATGTTCGCTCCCTACGTGGAGCATATGGACACCACGTGCCGCCTCCAAGAATCTCTGTCACTGGCCAGTATTCTTGCGTTCTCCCAGGTCATATCTGCATCCCGTAACTCCGCCGAATACATTATATAGTAAGTATTTAGCGGCCTTGCAGGACGCCAACGACCAGTCGGCTTAAAAAATAAGCAGGTCTGGTTCAGACTTTCTTGTGGTATCCGCAATATTTGGCCGAGCCAGGTCCAGCGTCGCAGCTTCACTCTGTCAGTGATACGTAGCTGCATAGTCCGTTCTCTTACCTTCTCATTTCGAACAAAATCATACCACCTTACCACCGTATGCCCAGAATAAAACATTTAGATTCGACATATTAGTTCATTTTAACAAAAAAGTCTATTTTGGAAATAAAAATAGTTAATAACTATTTCCAACTATGACGATATATTAGAAGGGTAGTTCCAAAGTGAACTTATTACACTATGCTAAAATTGAAAAGAGAATATTATGAACAAGTATTTTTGGTATGAAAAAACCATATAGCATCTTTTTCAATGTTTATTTTTGTTTTCAATATTTTCGAAAATGATATTGTCTACTGGTTAAAATACTATATTATATATAGTATATTATAGCTCTTCTATACAAGAAATACTTTGTAATATCTTCACCTTTGAATGTTGGCATAGTGAAATAAGTTCATTTTGGGACTACACCCCTCGTTCTAATATATAATTGGATTTCGTTGTCTGACGAATAGTCAATAAATGTAAAGGTGTGATCTTAGCACTGATAAATGTGTTTTGGGCTTTGTTTCTTCTTTCTCGCTATCTTCACATCCATCCACATTTTCCAAGGTCATAACATCATCTGCTATTTTAAGGTTACCTTCTACTACTTCTAACCACTGTAAACATTTTCTTTGTATTATTTTCTCCACTATGTCTTAGTATTTTCTTACAGAAATTTAAGCCCAGTAAGTCTGTGTCTACATCTCAGTCGTGAAACAATCTCTTCCGACTACTTTAAAATGTTTTTACTTCCACTCCATTAAATAAGTCCGTTCAATAAAGACCTTAGTCCGTTTAATTGAAGTCCGTTATATCAATTTTCTATTACCAAAAAATATAGATTGTTTTGATTTGTGGTGACGAAAAGAAATTATTCTAATTACGGTTTTAGGGATAACTGAAATGTACATTTTTCATTTTTGTAAAAACTGCCTGTAATTATATATATACAAATCTAATAAAACAAATAGCAAATGATAATGTAATATTTAAAAAACTGTAATTGTAAAAATTCTTCATGGGTTCACAATCATATCTAAATTAGATTCTCTGCGTTTTTTTAATAAGACATACACGGGAGGACAAAATTATTTTCTCAATTAATCATTAGACAGATGTGGAAAATTTTAAAAGTGTCTAGTTAAAATCGATTAACTAATTGGAAAATACTCTTTTAGTTCACCTACATTGTTTTCGATAGAAATAAACACAAATAACGTATTTATTTAAAAAAATATTAATTTACAAGATTGAATTTAAATACATTCGTATATCTTACACTAGATGTTCGTTTGATTTCTTGTTAATGTGTGATCTAACGCTTAAATATCTTTGAATTGAATTTTCCTCTCCTCTAAAATCCTGCGATCTAAAGCAAGTTATGATTTAATTTTGTATAATAACTTATTATATTATTATTAATCTCATAACTTGCGTTATCATTGTCGATCTGTTGACTAAAGCTAGAACTATTATAGTCAAGACTCAGACCAGATAAGAGAATAAGAATAAAGCTTTAAATTTATAACGTAATGTGGCGACACTTTGCGGATAAAGTGAGTGTCACGCCCATTGCTCTTGAAAAACAAGTTTCTAAATGTCATTCAAATAACATTGATGTGACATTTCAGTAACTGAAAAATTGTAACGAGAATTCTAAGAATAATTTTTAAAAACGTTATGCGTTTATAATATTTCATTTAAAAAATAATGCATTTACGATTATTTTGAGCTATGAAAATGACATTAGAGTCTAGTTTGACGGCGGCGCTGTTATTTCCCGACTCTGTCTCTCGTATAAATGTAGATAATTTAGAAAGAGACAGAAAATCACTGTGAGGCACTTTTGTAGGTATTGCCGGCCGTATCAGCTGACAACCAAAGCAAAACAGAAGGTCCGCTACCATCTTGTCAAATCTGCGAAACTCGATGGGAAAATAAATATAGTTTAAAGTTCTACAAAGCGAGTATAATGACATAATGCGATAGCCCAAAGTGCTAACGTATCGATGTGTTCAAGTGATTGTGATATTTGCAGTGCCCTTTCTTGTCAATCTTGCTGATTTGTTTAATATTTTGGGAATGTATTGCTTTAAATGACGTCATGTGTATGATTATACACGTCGTAACGCTGTCGTCCAGCCTGTGAGTAATTTTCTTTATTCTTAAACGACTAATTCTGTATAAAATAACATATTCTGAAAGTGTATTACAGCAGTTATAATGTCTCCTTTTCATTCATGATCTTGGCAAAGTACCCATAATACATTTCTAGTGCGATTCGCTTATATGAAAACATCTAGAAGTCAGTATTCTATACGTCAGTGTTGACTGCTAATATAGAGGTATGTATTCCATTTCTGAATGCCCTTGAAAACAATGCAGCGAAATATCTTTGTTACGAAGTCAATTATGACTAGTAAGAATGTCCATTTACGGATTCGAGTAGCCATATTCAAATAAATTGACACTTATCTGATACAACCATTCGGATATCTCAAAAAATATTGCATCGCAACTCTTGAAGCGAAAATGGAATAGTCTCGACTCATAGAAAGTTTTTTTTTAAGTAGGCCGTCGCAGTTTTGCAATAAATTCAAGTAAAAAGTGGAATTATTTATTAAAAATGTCCTGTAAGCAAAATTATCTGCTGTGTTGTAATTCAGTATTACAGAGTTGCAATGGTGTCTTTATTCTACTCGCCTTGCAAAAAGTGTTTATTGGCCGACATATTTGTACTGATTAGTAACCACTTATGTAAATATTAGTGCGGTACATTACACACACTAAACGCTTTATGAGTGTGTTAAAAATTAATCGGAGATATTTTCTATTTCATTTTTACTGTGCCGGAATAAGACTTCTCTTTATTTTAAATATTGTGATTACGGCTTTATTTAAAATGCAATTAAAATCTCAGTATGAATCTTTTTTACGTAATGTTTTTTTGAATCCATAATACAATGCCATATTGTTATTCTAGAAAATTAACTGCTGTATAAGTATATTATTACATATTGTGTCGCGTAGTATAATGCACCATGAACT
Source organism: Rhyacophila evoluta (assembly GCA_022683975.1). Taxonomy (NCBI): domain Eukaryota; kingdom Metazoa; phylum Arthropoda; class Insecta; order Trichoptera; family Rhyacophilidae; genus Rhyacophila; species Rhyacophila evoluta. Next base: position 9,860 of record JAGVSQ010007963.1, read on the forward strand.
TGTCAATAGCAAGTTGAATTTACAGTAGGTACACAAAACCACTTTAGTACTGTGGAATGCTTGCATTCTCAGCGACTCGAGCAAAAGGAAATAAAACTGTCACATATATACTAAACTACAATATGCGTGCTTATGTTTTTATTTTTCATCTGCCAATATATTATTTCGTCATAATTCAATATGCAGGCGACGCTGTGTGCCATGAGAAGTTTCGCGATCACATTTCACATAATGTCGTGCATTTTTCCTTGTATGTGATATATATACGTACACTTTTGACGTATGTATTAATAATAATATATAACACCGATGAACATCCATAGTGTAATAAGCGAAGCTAAATTATAATACAATCATATTATTTGCTGTGAGTGTGCGTGTCCTTTTCAAGCTTCATTTTGTATTATTTATTTCCAAATTCATCAACGATGTCGCTAGTTGGTTTACATGCTAATTTATAATTAAATCAATCCACCGACTTTTATCATCGTGAAGTTTGACATTTTAAACTCGAATCCAAGCCTTGGTGTCAAACATTTGGTATGCGAACCGCACTGAAATTCCTGTTTAAACCAACGTGTTTTAATAACATCGTATTTAAAATAACCTGTTCGTGACATAGAATTCAATGTACGGTTTAAATAGACTTCATAGCGGTGTTTACAATAGCAGTTGCTTTTCCTTCCGTGGCGCTACTAACATTAGGACATATACCGTGTCTAAACAAACGTGAATTTTTTTACGAAGAAGTAGCCAGGATATGCTTCAATTAACTCGTTGATGGAGTGCGTAAATATAAGATTGCATATACAGGACAACGGTATTATTAAGATCTTTACTATCTGTATGATATTAACATTTTCATCAAATCCAAGAAATTTTTCCTTGCGTAAATCATGTCGTTATAGACGATCGGTCCGATCAGTGGTCGAACTGACTTAACTAGATCTCCATTATCATATAACAAAGGTACATTAGAGCTACACAGAGATAAAACATGCATTTTAAAAATCAGATAAATAATATTTTCTACATAGATGTTTTCATTTAACTCTTTAATAATCGCCGACGTATTTACCAAGAAAATTATTCACCGCTGTAACATTTTTGTGCTCACGTAATAGAAAAATTTATTTTCGTCCGTACTTTTTTGTTGTTATATTTTTACTAATCTGGAATATGCGGTTTATCGTTGAAACTTAATTAATATTTAATACTGGCAATGTTTATATAAAATATTTTTATCGTTTTTTTTTTTTGGAATAATGCCAATTTAAGTATGCATGTTTATAATCCCGTGTTCATTGATTGTCAAGAGTTATGCCTGTTCGTAAAAATTGAATAGGTACTTTATATGGCCTCATTCCTACGCGAAAATCGATGGTAATGCAGCGACTTAATTATGTCATATTTACGAACATAACTCTGAGTAACATTACTATTTGAAATATGTACTTATTTGCCTGTATAACTTATTCGGCATTGTTTGAATGTGGGTTCAAATTCGTCACGCTTTTATTTTATTGTGTACTTCCCCAGTAAACTGCTTCGGCATTCATTTACGAACCGTCACCAATAAGTCCAGGTTCCAGACGCGGCGCCGAATACTGTCATTTTTACCAACATTATGTTACCCTGCGCCACATTATACTAAGCTTGACATTCGTTTATTACTGCCTAAATGAAGCATATGACCATCGCCATTTTGCCTGCTAGTTAGTATATAAAGGCCTATTACACTACACAATTTCAAGGCACCCTTACTAAGTGCGGTGTAATAAGCCTTAGGCACTTAAATCACATACAAGAGACCACGCCCACTCTGCAGTAAGAGCACTTAATATTGTGTAGTGTTATAGGCCTTATACGCATTATCCCATGACCCTTTGTGTAAATACACAATCTACATGGCGACGGAAATCAAACAACGATGCTTCTCTTCAGCACCAGGCATCCAGTCCTGCGTGGTCATAGTCCAGTCACTTATCTTTTTGTTACAGATAAATTCATAGTACTATTTTACCTTTTACATTCCAATGTCCAGATTGTCCACCGCACAGGGAATCACTATTATTATTAGGGAATTGCGCCTGAATATTACGGGCGCTTTTTATAAGAAAAATTAAATAAATTCGCTGGTATATTACACGTGAAGTGATATTGGCACAATTAAAACAACTATATTAATGTTAAAAATGTGCAAGCTACAAATCAGTGATAATATGTTAAAAGGTGGTTCAAAAAACTTTTTCTTGTTCTTCAACCCATAGCGCGGCACTGACCCCCGGTATAACAGTGCATATCGTAGCATATTTTTAGCAGTAATTACTTATATCCTTCTAAAGGTGGAATGAATTTACTATATTGCTCGCATCATCAGTCAACTGTATGATATGAATAATTTCACAGGCATAAACGATATTTTAAATAATCGGATTGCATCCAGACAATAACTGCCTACCACGTAGCCTTATCATTTATAATGAGCCACAAGCATAACGTGCGATATAAAATTATCAAACGACTGACTAACATGTACAGTGAAATAAGCATTAAGGTATAAAAAATTCTAAAAACTATAATGATATTTTCAACAGAAAATTTCATTGAATTTATTACTGACAGGCCAAATATTCGCGCAACTTATTAGCCTACAAGTATATCATTTACAAAAATATCTATTAAATCTTTACGTAGCGAGCTTCTAACGGGCATCTGTTACGAGAGGTTCATAAAAGTGTACTCTCGGTCGCGTTCGATAGCAGAGTGACGGCAGCAGAGCGTCGGCAAAAGAGATGCAAAATAGCTATAAATATGTGAGTCAGCAAGTTTGGTGGCGCCTCGTCAGGAAAACTTGCTCACTCACCTATTTATAGCTATTTTGCATCTCTGTTGCCGCCGTGGAATCTTTCGTAGCTGCAGCCTTAAGCGAAAAATGAATTCATATTGTATTTTATTAAATTTCACAGTATATTTATTATTGATTCGTTCTCCAAATGCCATATATTGATTCATTTCAATGGTTTACGATTGATGTATTCAAATATCACAGGATACGAAAAAATATAGTACTATCCCGTTTTATCATCATTCAACGACCACAACGGAGCGCACTATTTTCGTAATAATGTTAAAGACTACGTCCATTGTGAGCCAGCCGCCATGTCGCCATCCCGCCTTATCGGGGTTTTAACTAATCAGCTGATTAGAGATGATAACAGCGTCGGATGAATTTACTGATTTCACGAGTTTAACATATTTTTATGTTTACCTTACTCTACTTGGCTTTCATTGGCTTTCAATGGCGTTCATAGCCGTGGTCAGGTGACACAATGAATGATAGATAGATACTGAAACTTCCTTATACTTTTAGAGAAACTTTTTCAAATATATAATAATTATCACGGTTTCGCACCAGCCAAAAACACTGAAGATGCCAGTCACTCAGTGATAAAATATGCCTCGACGTCTCCTAAAAAATATCTGTTAGGACTCTTTCTCGATATCGCTGATACTTTCGACAGCGCATCTTGGCTCCTCGTCTCATTCAAATTCCGACTGAAACGTATCCCAAGAAACATATATGCGCTGATCAAAAGTTGCTTCAGTGAAAGATCAGACCTTTGCAAGCTGCTCCTGGGACAGTTCTGGCACTTATAAAGAGCTCCTCACGTTCGTTACGCCACGGTATATGTCTGCATAATAGGTGTGGTGACGTGGCGGGTGGTGGAGGGGAAATCAAGTATGTATAATAAAATACACTGTATCTAGTGAACGAATTCTCCACTGAGAGAGTTAGTTATATAGAATATGCAATATGCATATTCAGTATATTGATGGTCTAAGTTGACGACACGTATCATACATAGATCAGGAGTAACAAAAAACCTCCTAAAAATAAGTGTTGGGACATTAAAGAAAAGAAAATACATTTTACTGAGGTCCAATGCTTATTTTCATTTAGAAAACGTGTATTTCATTTTCATTAATTTCTCAATACTTATTTTTTCCTGTAAAAAAATATAGATGTATGATACGTGTTGTCAACCTATGACCATCGATATCTATTATAACAATCCATACAGCTGCGATAAGGTCTCCCAGTTTAATCACATAGTTTGTGGCTTGGGGGTATAATATTATATATCATATCTATGCCTTAAAGTGCAAATTTGATAAGTCCAATGTTGGCCGAAAATGCCTTAATAATACCATCTCGTTACACCATTATATATATGTATGTCCCCTATTAATTTGACAATTCCACACTTTTTAAATACAAAAAAAAACGTCCCAAGAAAATTTAACAAATTCATCTGGATCTGAGATCTACTCTGCAAAATATACAACTTTTCTATTTTGTAATTAGTTCTATCAAAAGTGTGTCGTTCGTAAGCAACTCTGCGAATAAATCGTTTAAAAATGTGTATTTTTACATTTAAAAAAATAGTAAAATAATCAGTTTTTATATTCCTGTAAAATTTTCAAAAATGCATTTATCAAATTTACATTTTAAGCAATCGTAATGGCACTTATTCTTGACCTCACCACATACTGTCAAAAAATTGTGGGACAGAAAAGATTAAGAAATTTCGATTTCACTACGTATAAAATTGCCACTGTTACAAGGCTTTAATTCGGCCTCTAATTTCATATTTATTTTTGTAAAAAATAACGTCGCAGTAGAAAATTTTCACCCTTCTCGCAGTTTTGCTGTCTCCACGCACGCCACTGTCAGTACACCAGGTATATTACAGCTTATCGCTGTAGACATTTGTTGGGCTTATAACGTTTATTGTGTATGGAGCACCTAGGAATATTAACAGAAAAATCATATTTACTAGTGAGAAAGTACGCTTGTATTTATTAGCAAAGAGTATGTCAGTTGCCACTGTACTATGTTTAAATAAACCATTAAATTCTAAATTATTTAAAACTGGTAAACTTCCATATGTGAGATCACTGTT
>JAGVSQ010007964.1:0-14826 GCA_022683975.1 Rhyacophila evoluta
GAGTAGTTGTCTGATAAACAATTCTCGTGAAAAATAATCTGTCAAGACGTCTTCACGCTGTGGAGATCCATATACTTTACTTTCCGAGTGGATATCTTCACACTGTGTAGATCCATATGCTCCAATTTTGGAGCGAACATGGTATAAAAAAAACAACACCAAATAGCCACATATAGTATATCATTTCGATACTTAGGTAGTCCAATCGATACAAAATAACTTCAAACATTTGCTTTTGCAATCATATGGCTTCTTCTTTCTATATCATACATCTTACTTTGCTTTGGTAACATCGGTTCAATTCACAGGTCATTGGTTGACCTCCAATATGTAATTTGGCTAAATTGAATAATATATAGAGGCCATGGTATTACTGTAACATAGGTCCGAAATCGATCATTAGCACAATTGAAAGCAATTTACCTGTCCAATGTTGTTGACCACGCCAGCAAAGCCGGAATGACGGAGTCATAACCATGGCACTCAAATAAAAAACTACATAACAACAAGAATTTATTCTATCTATCTTTCTAGTATATAGTACTTTAATAATAACACTTCTCCGATAGTCTTACATTGTCAGATCAAAGGAAAGATATTTTCAATTCAATTCGACCATTGTGATTTGACTTCTACGAAAAAGAGTTTAATAGATTTTTGAAAAATACGGTATCTTGCAGCTGTGAGACAGTCTCTTCTCAATAATCTTCATTATCGACAAAGCTCAGAATAGGAATCGCCCATACTCAGGTGCATGTCGACCAAGGTCTTAAAAACTGTTTTCGAAACACGTGTCGCGCTTTAAAAAGCGTATACCGTTCGTTTCGCCACGGTATACATTCAAATCTTCCTGGTTAGCGTATTTGATCTATGCACACTTAGCAATCTGGGTCATGTGAGCTCGATTCTTAGTTGGAGACACCAATGGTAAAGATAACCTTTGCTTGTAGTGTGCGCTAAGAATCCGGGGAATGCGGATTCTATTCCCCATCTGTCGGATTTAAAAAATCTAAAAATGCAGGACTGGATGCTCATTGAGTTGAGCAATTGTCTGACAAACATATTTCCGTGAAAAATAATCTATCAAGACATCTTCACAGTACGGAGATCCAAATACTCCTCTTTGTGAGTGGACATCTTCTTACTATTTAGATCCATATGCTCCACTTTGGGAGCGAATATGGTATAAAAAAATACATTCATACAACTTGCTGGTAGTGAAGGCGACAGCAAATTTAACCCTGCATTCTATTCTGAATCATTTTTTTTCTACACATGTCACGATATTTATTATTATAAATAATTTTCAAGACATTCTCTTATATGAACATCTTTTATTTTATTTTTCTTTATATATACAAACAATATCTATCTAGTAAACGACTAGTAAATGACCATATTAGATGAGTTGACGCGAAAAATCTTCATATTGTAAAAAATTATCTACTTCACTTAAAGAAAAACAGTTGTTCACTGTTTGCAAAATAATTTATTCCATTATAAGAGTATTATAAGTTCAGGTTTTGTTTATAGTAAACAATAATCTTTTGAGAAAAATTAAATTAACAACACAATAAATGAAATTATTATAATGCCGCCGTGTTGTTTCTTTTATTCCCTGCATGCAGGCGGCGTTCTTAAAAATAATCCCACACTTATCTCTCCTTCTTAGTAATTAAATAGAAATTAAAAAGAAGTACGCATTTACAGGTCTCAAATATAAACGTTTCAAAAAAGTGTGTTGATAAAGATACCAGTCCAATTAAGGCCCGTGCAAGTATCTCGGAATGGAATCTCATCTCAATACTTGAACGCAGACCGTTAGTTTGATAGGCCCTCTGGCAAAATCAGTCAGATCTGATCACATTAATGTGATTTGTCATCAGTGTAAAAATAATATTTATAATTAATGATTAAAGGTATTTCGATATAACCACTTCAATGTAGGACATACAGATTTTAAGAACGTCTATATATTTTATTTTTATTTTTACATAAGCATTGAAATTTTTGACGCTGAATTTATACCTAACATGCTGTCTATTCAAAAACATACGCGTAATACAAACATCTTTGCAAAAATTACGGAAACCGAACAAGCTACACAAAAATCAAAATCGCTGCATTTAGTATATTTTTCTTTACTAGATGACATGAGTATAGAGATGTATGAATAATACACGTACAGTTCAGAACTGTCAATGTAATAATGATAACTAAAATTGAGGCAGGCCACAAATTAATATCATATGTAACATGAGCCGATCGATAAGACCGACAGTGTGCAACCGTTTATTTAAATCTACTGTCGTTAATATCCATCTATATGAATTTAGTCACATCTAGAAAATGTTTTCATTTTCGCCTATCTGACGCAATTATGTACCATCGACTACTTTAGTATCAGAGGAATTGTCTCAATGTATTCTTCTTCATAGCTCTTATATTTTTTTTGATTAACTAAAAAAATGTTTCTTAGGTGATTAAGTATTTTTATCTTTGTATCTAGTCATATACAAAGAAGTTTTTCCCTTGTATTATATGACATAATATAAGAACCGCTCTAAGATACATAAACTTTGTAGGTCACCATGAATGGTCAATATGTTAAATATATTCAAGAGATAGAATTATTTACGTATTTATATTAATATGTTGTATTTTATAGTGTATCATGAAATTTAGTAATATCTAAGCATAGAAATGGTACACTGCTGCAAGATAATATAAAGTAAAAATGCATTATACTAAGTCATCGATCATAAAATATTTACAGCTGAAAAGATCAATATATTTGATTTTTATCGAACCTACAAAATCAATATTTACATTAGAATGTGCTACCATGAATTTAAATATGCTTTTCGTAATCGACAATTCATTATATACAGGATAATTAATATTTTTGACTGATGTTGCTTGATGGAAATTAATTTTAAATTCTAAATTATTTAAAACTGGTAAACTTCCATATGTGAGATCATTGTTAGCGACCCGGGTTTCGCTCTTCGGCATCTTCAGCCTATATTATATGTGAGCAGTGAGCAAACATATAACATACAGTATAAAATATAGCCTGAAGATGCCAAAAGGCGAAACCCAGGTCGTTAACAGTGATCTCACATTTGGAAGTTTACCAGTTTTAAATAATTTAGAATATTCAGGATACTTAAATATCAATGTTTTTCTCAGTTTATTTATAATATTGCTATCAAAATCGCATGAAAAATGTCACTTCCACATTGAGAATGCTTGAAAAAATAAGTAAAAATAAATATTTGATTTGTCGATGCCGAAGATGCCGATTTTTAAGATGCCGAAAGGCGAAACCCGGGTCGATAACAGTGATCTCACATATGAAATTTTACTAGTTTTAAATAATTTAGAATATACATGATACTTAAATCAATGTTTTTTTCAGTTTACTGATAATATTGCTATCAAAATCACATGCAAAATGGCCCACATTGAGAATCCTTTAAAAAATAAGTAAAAATAAATATTTGATTCATTGCAGATAATTAAAATTTAGTACATTTAAAAATAACATAACACATTAAGATTTACAAACTAGCTTACGACAAAAATGTATTATATAATATTATATAAAGGTGTTTATACTGTCATTAAATGTCATTTCTATTTTTAAAAATTGTTAATATGTTTTCAACGATTAAAATCCGGTCATTTCGATTAAGTATCATGGGTTATACGTTATATCCAAACCGCAATGCTGTCATCAGAGAAACGGTATCAATACTCGTTACTAAATACCAGTTACAAGCTATACCGTTTAGGTATTCGAGAGTGAAGAGAGATTCCGATCGAAACAACGCGCACTCTTTCACATTGAATAAGACACGAAAATAATTCATTCGACCGAGAGTTTTCATTGGAAAACGACTCGAAAATTTAGAGTCAGACGAACGTTCGAAGAGTGCGGTAGTTCATTTTGGCGCGCTGCGCTCAAACATTTACGATTTTCTTTCTTTTTTTTCAAAATGTTTTTATTTTCCGTTTTAAAATAACCAATTAATTAACCATAATAATAATGATGCTTATATTAACCGAAACGAATTCGTGAGTTATTAATAACGGCGAACGTGAGCGAACTTTTTTTTTTAACTATTTGAGCTTCAATTAGTTTTAAGAACTTCTTAATTATTGAAAGTTTCAGTACTTTTTAAATGAGTTTGTGTTTTGTGGCTGTTTGGATTATCTGAGTGTCAACAGTGCATTGTAAAAGGTGAGTCTTATGTCAAAAATAACACTAAATTTAATATAGTATCACACAAGTTTTAAAAACATTGTAATTTATACGTAAACACGAGTGACATAATGTTTGTTTATCTGTTTCATATTTGCTTCAAAATTGTCATATATTTACACGAATATTAAATATTTACGTACCAATATTATATATATTTACACTAACACTCATATATTTTAACTAAATTGAATATAATACAAGTATTTTTTGATATTTAAATGAAGACATTTCAAAACATTCTTTAAAGTAATCGAACCTTTAAAAAGCTAAGTGAATATGGAGCTTTAAATCAAGTATAATTAATTACTTAAATAAATTGATTGATTTATTCGTTGCGAATGTGGAGCATATTGATCTACATAGTGTGAAGATGTCCGCTTCAGAAGTGGAGTATAGCGATCTCCGCAATGTAAAGACATATCTTGATAGATTATTTTTTACAAGAATTGATTGTCAGACAATTGATTAACCCTATAAGCATCTGTATCTGCATCTTCGTACTTTTAAAAATCCAGCAGATGTGGGAATCGAACCCGCAATCCCAGTTGCAAGGGGCATCCGCTAACGACGCTGTCGGAGAGAAAATGATTTAGCAGATATATTAATTTTCAACTATACAATGAATATAAAATCCAATTATATATATTTTTTATTATCAACTTACTTTCTAATAATATGTGATTATAGCAGTATTCCCAATATAATTAAAATACTTATAACATCTCAACCCAATATTTATGATAAAGAAAATTATAAGAATACGTATATTTACAATATATCTCGATTAAGCTCCCTGAGTTGGGTGATTTAATTTTTCAAGTAATCATCTATCTATAACCTCTACATTAATCGTTGCTTTTAACATGAATTCAGACTTATGGCATCTTCAGACTATGTATATATACGAGCTAATTGCAATTATACTCGTAAAAATTGAGACACATCCTAATGTATATCAACTAAATTTCAAAATTAATTTTTAAGTGAGAACCTACACATGGTTCGTATACATACTGTCTGATAAATTATTCCAAAAGGCGAAAACCGGTATACGATATAATTAACACTCGTAAAACTATAGTTTTAAGTATAAAACACAGTTTTTAAAACAAAAATAGCTGATGAGACGTGACCTGCATTTGTATGGTATATTTTTTCATATCGTCAAGAAATCTAAAGACACTTATCAGAGACAAGCCTTCATTTTATGCTTATAATAAAAAGACTCAGTGAATGCTATTAATTTACCATGTTTTTACGTATCTCTAACAATTATACTTCTATACATGCAGTACAAAGACCACAGTTGAGTTTGTTAGGAGCACATTTCTAGACAAGGATGGCGCTGCAGACACAATTTGAAAATATGTACAATATTTATATTATAAAACTGTGACTAAAAATAATTCTATAGATTTGAGAATCTTTGCTCTAGTTAATAGTGTGGATCTATATGAAAATAAATAAAACGATTATATTTTCAAAACATTCGTCGTCAGCTTACTATTTTTATCCTAATTGATAAATAATTGTTCCAATTTTAATGCTCGATCTGGTTTTTATTCGATAATATAGTTGTTAGTATATTAAAACCGCTAGTGATTTTAAAATAGGTAAACCAGTGCCGTAATCAGAAGTTAAATCGCCCCGTTAAAGTATTGTAAATGCAATAGATATATTTTATTGCCTAAACCTTGTTTGTCACTTCTTCCGACCGGTGGCATTCAGACGTTCTGGAAAATCGATGGGTACCATCCACAGGATGTACTCGGCGGAACTAAAGGATACTGGCAAGGCTTGGGAGGATGCAAGACGGCTAGCGGGTGACCATGTGCCCTTATCTATGGAGCGGACATGGGGAAAGTAAAAGAAAATATATAATTAAGGAATGAAAAGCAACGTATATTTTACGTAAGAACATCTTTATATCTATATTTGTCGCGTCAGAAGAGGCATTTCGACTGACTATGGATTTCTAAGTTCTTAGCAATCATGGTGGTTTTTACGATTAAGCTAAATCGATATAGTTTAACTTTTAAGATATATACTAATAGCCTATATAGAGAAATGCTGGTGGTGTGTAATCAAATTTATGTATTCAAACTAAATAACTACAAAGTAGGTTCGACCATGGATAAAACCGATCAGCTATAATGGTAAGTTTCGAAGATCTTTTAGATAATCATCGTAAAATCTCTCTTTATCCACTCTGCTTACCAGATACACTATACGTCATATTAAATGTGTGTTTAACGTATAATGTGTAGTACACATTCAGTATAACGAAACTCATTTTGTTTCGTAATACTGAATATAGGAAAACTATAATTACGTATTGTATGAACGTTTGCTTGGGACGCCAATTTTTTTTCGTTATACTAACTGGAAATTTCGTTACTTTGGTATTCTTCATAAAGAGATTTGACCTATCTCACTTTTTCACATAATCCAGTGAACTCCTATCAAGTTTTATAGAACGTTCGATACGCCACGGTATACGCTATTAATATTTTCAGTACTTATCGTGTATATTCCAAGAAATTCAACACGTATTTTTTATACCATATTCGCTCCGAAAGTTTAGCATACTGATCTACACAGTATAAAGAAATCCACTCCTAAACTGAAGTATATGGATCTCCGTAATATGAAGACACGTCTTGATAAATTATTTTTCACGAGAATTGTTTGTCAGACAATTGCTTTATTCAATGGGTATGATACGTATTCTAGTTTTTTCAAAATCTTAAATATTAAATTGTCAATTTGGCACCCATCCGGCGGCGTGCGCCTGCCTAGCCGTCTGCTTCCTTAATACGGCACTGAGTTAAATATTATACGCCAGAGAATGCCGGCCGCGGATTTTAAATGCCCATATAATAGATACACAATAAATCATGTGGGCGTAAAACATTGTTCTGCTATTTTTTTTTTTGCTTCGACAAACAGGTTATGGCTTATTTATCGGACAGCATGGTATACATAATTACTAGATTGCGTCTCATTAAATGGAATAGTCCATGGCTTACAAGTCGTCCGAAGATCTAAAGCATTTTACGTATTCTTTTATACCTAATAATAACTGTAATAAAATAACATTGTATAAAACAACTTTTCAAAAACAATCCACAGCATATTATTATTAATAATAATTATGTCTTTTTAGTTCTTATCCAAGAAAAAACTAAATCCCATATGTTCAATGCAAGAATTTTTTTTAGATTTTACCACTATTATCTTTTAAAATATCGATTGATAAAACAAGTAAACAAATATGATACAGTTACAAATAATCTTTTCCATCTAACTAAATTTAATCAGTTCACATAATTATTTTAGTTTTTATACCAAACAATATTATTATATTCCTCAGTTTTAATGCGATATACATAATAGATTAGATAACTTCATTGCCTCTATTTAATTGATAGATAAGAAACATTCAAAATAAATATTATATCACATATTTTTTTAGTATCATAAAACAAATACGATTTGTATATAATTTTTATTCGTTCATACCCGCTGTTTGAATACCAAGTGGCGCACATGGATACCACACAGCCCTTTTAAAATAACAAGTACTTTTATATTTTCTCACACAATGCCAGCATCTTTCAACTTCGCTGAACACACTTGAAAATAATATTAATAATCATACGCTGGAATTCTGTTAGTTTAAAACAATGCAGGTAAGGTTAAGTGAGACCCTTGAAGCATCTACAGCATGTGATATTGCTGTATTATCCGTTATTACCAATGAAACCACACCATCGTTCATCCAGTACAACAGCAAGACAATTACATCCTGTAAATACTTCCTGAAGTTTAAAACCTTGTATAAAAATCCCTAGATATTAGGTCAAGCTTGCTTAGGGTAGGTTAGGTTCGGTTAGTGGGCCTCTTCCTTCGGGTCCAGAAGCTATAACCCGGGAAGTAATACTCTAAAACTCTCCCAGTAGATATTTAAAATATCTGCCCTTAAACTTACCATACGATTGTACTGAGCATTTGTTTGGTACCATGAACCACTGCTGCAAAATGGCACTTTGAGAATAAAATATAATTTTTTTTTGCAAAATCTCGTATAATATCTTTCATAATAAAACAATATCTTATACATAACACAACGCAGATTTTTACAGAGTCTCATTATTATTCCATCGAGTTCTAATCTTTTTCATTTCTGTATTCGGCTCACTGTTTTATCGTAAATGATAAAATATTCAATAAATACTTTTAACTAAATTATATCTCACAAACAACATACAGTAATTCTTTTAGTCTTGGTCACTAAGAATTTATATGTTTTTATAGTACGTATAATAGATCAGATTAGCTCGGTCCATTAGGGGATCATATCGATCTACAAGGAGTGAAAATTTCCGTTACAAAAGTGGAGTAAATGGATCTCCGTAACGTAAAAACATGTCTTGACAAATATTTTTCACAAGTGTTGATTGTCAAACATTTTTTCAATCAATTGGGCACCCAGTCCTGTATTTCAAGATTTTAAAAAACCCATCAGCCATGTGAACTAAACCTGCAAATTTCAATTCCAAAACGCACTCGCTTACCTCTCGGCTACCGGGGAGACATCATAGCTATATTTTCATTTCTCTCTTTTAAATTCTCTTCTATTCTCTAAATACATTAAATGTTTTTATGTACTAAATGTTATTTTTTATTGATTTTATTCGTATATGTTTTGTACTTAACAAATTTATTGTATGATGTAAGTATTTTTAATTTGTGATGTTTCCAATATACATATAAATAAATATGTAAAGGTTCGTCAGTTCAAAATCTGAATTCTTCGAAAATTCTTCACCGATTGCTTTGAAATTTTCACACAACGTTGCATTCAAATACGCGCGTATTCGTATACACTATTATATGTGACTCACACGTGTGACAGGTAAAAACATGCTTTCTTTGAAAAAAAGATTTATTATTTTAAACAGACTGAGCCACAGCAACGTATGACCTGGTACAGCTAGTATAAAATAAAATAAATAGCTTAGTGACAGCCAAAACTGTACGTATAAAACGTTAGTAAAGCGTTTTTCGTCGGTAATTTTTATTTAATTTATGCAAAATATTAAACAATTATATTATTTTTTAAACATTTAATTGTAAATAATAACATAACAATCTTGCAGACATCTTTATTACGCAATAGTTTAATAATAGTCATTTCGTTCACTGTCCAGATTTCCATATGCAAATAAGTCTTCAGAGCTGTTTAACCTTCATCTCCCACTTAAGGTTATGTTATACATGTCTATTTAATATATAGCAAGGAAATTGTGTGGGCATCTTAACATCACAATGGAGGCATATTATCTTTGGTGCAGATTATCAACGAGAACATAAATCATTTCGGACACCTCAGTTATTAAATAATTGAGCTTTGTTTTTAAAATCATGCTGTAATTTAGAATTCTTTTCAACTCGTAATTGTAATCATTAAAGGCGTTATTGTTTTACTTTGAATGCAGCTATACACTACCTTCTCTAAGAATAATATTCCGACAAAAAAGCTCTGAAAAGTCGTACCCAAAAAGCTTTTCGCGAACATTTTACAATACAACTTACGTTAGAATTTTTTAACTTAATATCAATGGCATAAATATGTTATATTTCCCATAATTTATTCTATTGTACTCGTATATCCAAAACGTCATGCAGAACCTACAATTCAAAAATGATTCACAAGAAAATGATTTCACATGATTTCCATAAACAAATCTCTAATGTTTCCAATTATGTGCCTTGTTGCAACAATCTATGTACAAGAACTTTTATATTATTTACGACCTCATTCAACCAGTCCAGGGTATAGCATCATTCTCCCGCCCCTCAAACTTAAAGTTAATAAAACTGTATACGCTTTATTAACCGTTTGACTGCTATGCAATAATGTGTCGTTGCTGGTGATAACACTGAGAAATGCTGAAAAAGTTTTTTTGCGTCTTTTCATCCAGTTTTTTTCTCAATATTACGCATATTGAATGAGGAAGGATATATATTTATCCACAACACTATTTGTAAAGTAGAACCCCAATCTAATGTTCCCGCATTTACCGTCTATTTTTTATGATCCCGGCCAAAAACACCATAAAAGATCATTGTTAAGTAATCATCATTAATTTCCCGTTATGTTGACTATTTTTCATCTTTGCTTCGTAGTTGGTAGCGCACACGCCTAGCAATCCGAGGAATGCGGACTCGATTCCCCATCTATCGGATTTGAAGTCGGGTTGAGCAGTTTTCTGAAAAATGATTCTCGTGAAAAATAATCTGTCAAGGCGTCTTTATCTTGCGAAAACCCATATACTCCGCTTACGGAGTGGATATATTCACACTGTGTAGATCCATATGCTCCACTTTGGAGGTGAACATGCTGTACAAATGTTTCATCTATTGCTGTCTAATAAATTTTATCCGATATTTGGTTTCGTCGAATATTTGTCAATCTTTCGATTCATTTTGATCTTACATATTTTCCGGAGTTATTCGGCCTACCCGGATCCATTAAAAAAATGAAGATCGGGGTCCCACTGTATCACCAGGAACAAAAATACATAAATTGTAGCATATATCGATGTGTAAAGATTTTGAAAAATACCATAACTGACAGAGATGAGAACATTGTAACTAAACGGATTCACGTAATGTATCTCTCAGTCATAAAATTTATAAAACTTACATATGTACAACGCAAAGTAATTGAATTGATTTGTTCATTATAAACAGCCTTCTTCCTGATGAGGTTTCAATAATAAAATACCTTAAAGTATTACGTAATGAACAATTGTAGAATAGTCATTATTAATCAAAGAAATATCTGCTCAGTTTTCTTTATTATTGGTTTCTTAATTACATTTTTTATTATTTCCAATAGATTGACTACAAACGAATTCACCTTGATGTTTCTAATCAAATTTTGTATGAGTTCATACATTGAATGCACGTCAATCAAGCCACATCGAATAACATAGTATCACGTTTACAAATTAGTGTTACATCATTTTATGAACAATCTTTCTCTGGCTATAAAATATATAGAAATAAAAATGGACTCTAAACTTTTTCAAAATATCACAATACAACCTTATACATATTTTATTAAAATAATGTAGGCTGAACATGCTGTATTTAGCTTTGAAGTTTGAAAAAGGATGGCTTGTGAATTTTGCGGCCAAGAAAGGGACTTCCACCAAATCAATTTTATTGGTTTTTCTTAAATAACTCATTAAATTTGTATCAGATCGAATAAATAAAGCACTTAATGTTGTGTGTATATAATATTTAAATTGAGTACAAAATCATAAAAAACCGTTTTATGTGCCTTCTGTTAAAAATCATCATAGGTTACTTCCGCTTTCCCTTGCCAAAATCAAATTATTGAATAAACACAACCTTAAAGTGCACGAAGACTAATGCCTTCCTTAAAGGCCTATTACACTACACAATTTCAAGGCACCCTTACCCTTACTAAGTGCGGTGCAATAAGCCTTAGGAACTTAAAGCACATACAAAAGACCACGGCCACTCTGCAGTAAGAGCACTTAATATTGTGTAGTGTAATAGGCCTTGTACACAGAGAGCGACTTGACTTGTCATTACCTCGCTGTGATTGGTCACCTGCTGTCGTCGTCGTCGTCGTCGAGTTGCTCTCTATGTAGGGAAGGCATACATCTGGTGTTTTATTTACTCAATCTTTTATTCCTTTAATAACTTGTTAAAGAAAAACCAATTAAATCGATGTAGTGGAAGTCCTTTTAACTTGTCGCAAATTTTACAAGCTATCCATTTTTCAATCTTAAAAGCTAAATTTAGATAATAATTTGGCATTTGCAGCTTACACTTTATTGAAAAAACGTGTACTAAGTTGTATACATTATGATTATCGATACTAATTTATTTTGAAAAACTGATGGCTACGTCCGTATCCCTTTCTATGGGCGATGTGTGTAAAAAAATAAAATAATAGAGTCTTAAAATGTCTCCTAAGATAGACTCCCTCTTAATGTTAATAGTTTTACAGCCAAAAATTCATTAAAATTATCGATGTTTATTAAAAATAACATATTCCGATATTTGTCGATAACTTTCCATATACGATGATGTAAGTTAAAAAACAGCATTAAATCAGTTCGTGTATAAATTAAAATTTAACATCCCGCGAAGAGCGAAAATAATGACTTTAAATACACCGTAGTAATCCGGCTTAAAATTAAAAAATTAGCATATTTTTTTCAACCAGTGGCTATAAAATTAATGTAATCCAGGCGCATCATTTGAATTTTAAATCTACAATATCGTGATTAACAGCGACAGTACAAAGTTGTTTATTACAATCTTGTTTTTAATTTGCATTCGTGTGATTACAAATTGTATAAATTTTATTACAATAATTTAAATTTGTTTGTAAACTGGCCATTAAAAAGTTACACAGCGATATTAATCAATTATCCCTATTAAATTATATATTTTTACACATTAATAATATTATCTAATATAAATACAATGACATTAGGGAACTAATAGCACGCGTAGAAAATCTGAAAGCGTACAGGCCGTACACGTATCTGTATTTTTACTTTCCCCTCCGCCATACCTCACGTATTCACACACGCCATCCGCGGCGTATACTCTGGCGTAACGAACGTAGGGCGCTCTTTAAAGTTTCAGAAGTGTCCTAGAGCAGCTTCCGAAAATTTTGGTTGACGTGCGCTAGAGTGTGCTAGATTCCTATTATTATTAATTAAGTCCTTTTAATAAAGTTTAAATGGATGCTATCATATAAATTATTAGAATAGGGTCTGTCTAACTTACTTGGTAGACACTCTCTTATTCCTTATATATATTTTTGAATTCTCTCTATATTTATATAATATTGCCTTTGTTTTTTTATGTGTTCTCTTTTAATATGTTTTTAATAATTATTTATCTCTTACCTAACTGAAACTATATGGAGCCCGCTATCAGTTTTTCCTGGCTATTTCTATCTAGGGTGGGTTACCGATAAGTTCAGTTATTTCCCTTTCCCTCGTGTAAGTTATCTAATAGTCCTGCTATATATATTATGTATATAATATTTCAATTCTGAAGGCTTTTGAGGGGGAAACAATTAAGAAAAACCCCTCTTCTGAATATTGTCCTACTTGTATAGGGGATCAATAAACAAATTTTTGCAACAATCATATGTATGTCGTGCTGTAAATTTATTAAACTTATAATTTGTAATATTACAACATGCATAAAATAAATAAATAAATTAGTTTGAATTGCAAAATATTATAATTTCAAGTAATAGAAATTTTATTGACAGGAATGAATTTTTTTTCAACAAATATGGATTTTGATTTCCTGAAATTCGACTCACATAGGTCTTTCTGTATTAAAAGCTCTGTAGTAAGCATATTGGGTGATTTATGGGCGATTAGTATCGATTTAAACCAGCAGAATTGTATATAACCTTGTCCTCGTATACGAAGCCATAATTATTAAGTGATGATTAAGTTAGCCACACTTTCGAGTACTCATAAGAGTGATGATTAAGTTAGCCACATATCAGATTTTTTTGGACATTATTCAGGATCTCAAATATTGACATTGAATATGTATTGGTTTCCGGTGCCGATACTGACGCCCTTGCCGACAAAAACAAATAACTCGCGCTCCACCTGCCTAGCAAGATGAATCGAGATATGCACGTTATTAACGCCTGTAATTAATATACATCAATAACCACGTTTAATTACACGTATTTCTTGTTTTTATAATCTCAATCGTACGTGTAAATAAATAACATTTATCTTTTATTTTTTATAAAAATAGGTCTTTCAATTATTGTAAGACAAATTTATTGAATGAACAATGATTACAAAAAATAAATCAACACTTAAATGAATCATACAAGTGATTAGTTCTTAAATATCTTTATACATGACCTTCTCACTGTTAAATTGATTGACGTTAATTATTGTACTAACTATGTGCTACAAATTTCCTTGTTAGTATCATTCTAGTCAATATTTTTATCTGATTCGTTTTTAATTCGCTGCTATTTTTAATAATGTCAATTACTTATGCAATATTTTTTGCAAGAGCAAAACGTCAATTTGACAAGAAGTAAATTGTAATATTTATCAAATTAGGCTACCATTTTAGTGTTAAGGAGGCTACACACACTCGTGTAAACTTGCACATGTCTGCATGAACTATCGTAAAAGTACGGTTACCACGTGTTAAAGAATTTACTATGTTATAACACTGTTATTTCATTGTTTCCGTTTTACGTAACTCACAAGGAGAGTGATAAAATAAATTATAAAATATACTGTATTCAGTTAAGACTTGAATCTCTCTAACATTAGTTAGAATTACTAATTATCAGTTGATTGAGTTTACTACTATTTTCATATCGTTTAATATTTTATAACCAACATTTTTATATAATTAAATTGTATGTGCAACTATTTTAATTTCTTTTTGTAATATAAACTATTAACTTTCAAAACCCACAGTGCATTTTGTTGGTCAAA
>JAGVSQ010007966.1:0-14824 GCA_022683975.1 Rhyacophila evoluta
TACAAAATAAGCCTTCGTTCGCTTATTCATTGCTCAACCTGGACGCACCCTAAGGCGGTACTTGTACATCGCGGTCTTAATACAACACGATATTTTTATCATTTTACCGTACTTTTAAAAACACACCTATATGCCTCAATTTTTAAACATCTGTGTACTACGTTTGTTGATATCAGTAGCAACTCGTTTTCATCATAGTAAAATTTCTACTTCGAGTCCATATAAGTTTATGCGCAGATAGAGAAAGTTCTGAAGTTCGTCGTTCAACTGATTCCGTTCACCGTACCAATTAATTCCACTCGTTCTGTCACGGTCTGACTGCCTGCTGTGTGGGTAGTTTTGATGAAATCCATACACCACAGAGACTTGTCTGGAATGCTGAACAACTGAACGTCTGCAGTCTACGCGTATGGTAAACAAAGCTAAAACAGCCAACCGACTCATTCGAATGGTATTTTTAAATTCTATAAAGAAGAAGACGTTTAATCTATATGTAGGACGCGATCAATATTTCTCCAGTTCCTCATCTATCAATACTTAAGACTTCTGCTACAGAGTTTTAATTAAAATATTTGACCAGTTCGAGCTGCGTAGGATGTTACAACTGTAATTGATTAACCACTACGTGTGTCGTATTCTTTGAATTCAAATACATCATCACACTTACCAATGTGTCACAAAACGTAACGAATTTCCAGACTATGCCAAATTCAAGTGATATTTCATGCAGCTACCGTCTCATAAATCGCTGTTTGTACAGCAGTTTATTATTTTTTGCAATATGCCACTGATTAAATATTTGAAGATACTCACCTCAGATATATTTAAAAAAACTAAGTGGAAACCTATAGGTATTCTAATTTCCACTGTAGCACGGCTGTGTGTTTAGTACAAAAATATTTACTGTGGACATTATAAAAAAATGGTAACGCGTTAATCAAATTTGATACAAAAAGGCAAACGAACCTAATCCAAACAAGATACTATATCTATACAATGTATTGTATTAAAATGATAGCCGAATGGTATAAAAAATTATCCGTTATTTTCAAACAAATATAAGAAAACACAAATAATGTTGACGTAAGGTGGGCCGATTAGGGCAAGATATGATCCACGTGTATTATAATATCTGTCCAGTGTAGATGTATAACAGTTTTTTTTCTTCACTTTTTCGAGCTATAATGAGAAGAATTGACAGAAAAGTGACTCTTATAAATTTACATGTTCATGAGGGTTCAGCGAAGCAGATTATCGTTATCAATGCGAGAATGATTATTGGACGAGATTATTCGTATTTCAAAGTGAACCAGAGGGTTTCGCCACCTATTGTGCTAAGAGCGAATATTTTGACAATTTAGTAAACAAGAGTATGCGGTATAATGGTTTAGAAAGAACTTTACGTGAAAATAGGTAGAGTGTGTATCATATTACGTTATTTAAGCTCGGCTAAAAACTGCATACAAACATAATATTAAATAGCATAGCTAAATCATTCAATCATTTAAATTATAATATATATATTGAGCGCCCCTAAATAGCTAAAACATAAAAATATTAAATACTTTTGAGAAGCTTAGCTTTATTTAGTTTTTACATTACTAAAATGAATGTAAACTTCAACTTGGTGCCGGAAACTGATGGTTTGAATTTCACCAAACAGTTTGAATTTGCTGACAACAGTCCTCAAGAAAAAATCTCACAAGATGTCCTATTTTTTATATTATTATATTTGATGAGGACGCAATATTAACTTTATCTGTATATATTGTTAATTTCTTTTAAATAATATTGTAGAAGGTTATCTCAATATAACCACACATGTGGCGGGCTTTTAAATTCGCGTTATTTGAAAGAAAGTAAAAATAAAAAAATAATTACAAGCCATACACCAGAGAACGCTAAAGAATTAAAATAAATAATAAGGTATACTTACATCTGAAAAATTGATCCGTATAAGTTGTTGATCAACATGCTTGTAATTATTTATTTTAAATGGATTTTTACGCGAAATCTATATTGATTATTATGAATACTCAATGACTATGAATGATAAATTCTTCAATTTGTAGCTATTATCCCAAAAAAAACGCTACTTGGAGAGGAACGCTTTATAATAAATCACCAAAAACATGTGAAAACGTAACGAGAAAAAATGACGTAGAACTACGTGTCGACAAAAATACGAACGCACGATTTTTTTATATCGAGGGACTGAAACGATATTCCTGTTGGGGCCAACGGGAAGACGGCGCTGGACTGACCCTTCGGCGGCGGCGCGCGCCAAAAAGACAAAATCGCAAGCGGCTGGCATCGAAATAGACACTGACCGCTTTATTGTGGATACCACGTGGGTCGTCCTATGCTTCAACCGTCTACATCGCTTCGTTTCAAATTCACAGCTTTTAAAGTAAATTACAGTATTACATTAAAACATTTCCTTTTCGAATGCAGAAAATGTAGAACCCCACAATGTGAAGAATTGTTTTTGAAATTATTCTTAGCGACGTTGGACAGTCGACCAATTTTTAACCTATTACATACCCAGTCATGCATTTTCGAATAAGAAAACGGTTATACTGAAGCCTGCAATTATCAATGCCGATGTGGGCGCTGGAATTTAGCGAAGGTACCTTCTAGTTGTAATACAATTTACTGGATACTGGTCGCTTAATCTTAATCATTTTTTGAAATGATCAGGAAGGTCTATATACTTGGTGACGTTTACTCCCGCTTGAAACGAATGGGTGTTGCAGCAAAGGCTGGTCTGGTCTTACGTATTCTGTATCAGTCGGTTGAAATCTTTCGTACAGTTTGACATTTAGTTAGCTTGCCAACAAACACGACTGCATTATCATTACGATACGTGTACTGAAATGACAGTATACTTCGAGAAGAAAAAAATGTGTGGAAGCCATGGTTAAACCCTTTATATAAGTGACATAAACTCCATATTTTAGGAAACCCAAAAAAAATATCAGAACTGAGTGTAAAATGCAAGCATAATTATACATATTGTTAGATCGTGTCCTTAAAATTAATAGTGATATTCCACGACTTGCATATAACTAGTTTTTAGAGCAGCTATGATTCTCTTTTCCTACTAATTAACATATTATTGTATGATACAGTAAAATTATATATTACAAATTCAATTATATCAATAAATAAATCAATTATATTATATTCAATGCTCGTGACTTATGGAAGTAGTTAAAATAAAAAAGTGTATTGCCTCAAGAACTTGAACCAAATAGGGTCAGCCGAGATCCATCTAAAATAAAATAAATTAATCGCTCGATCCAGCATCGGTGACGAATCTATCAAATATCTTCATTATCTGGTAATGTAGGACAGGAGTATAACTTCATTTAGAACAAGATGAATATTAACAGGTAAAAATGGTGAACCTAAAGATTAAGGCTCTTGCCGTATGCATACATATTTGGAAGGAGAATATATTTGTTGACTAGTTTTTTGAAACATTTGCCTGTATAAATAAATTTTATATAATATCTTCATATCAACATTTGACACTTGATTAAAACTGGTTTGCACAGTTTCGTGATATTTTTTAACATACCTATTCAAATAACATTTTTTAATGAAATGCAAGCACTTATTTCTAGAATCGATTCGATTGTTGTTATTGGTCGACCGCAGACACACCTCGCAAACAAGCGCGAACGTCACGCATGCTAATACGAAACGCTGTTGCTACACAACAAAATTACCAAATCCAATATTATCAAAGTAGTATTGGTTATCTGCGTATTTTGAGAACTTGTTTATTTTTTTCAATTTTTTAGATTAAGCTTGAACATAAGTGAGTTTTGTGCGGCTCTGTTTTATTTATAAATTTATACTTTATATTTTAATTAGTTTTTGGATTCCGAAGGATGGTTTTCTAGATACATGTACGCACATATTAACTTAATATTGTCAAATCAATGTATGTCATGTTTTCGAGAATTAAAGAAATAACCGTGTTGGTTAAATGTGTTCGATATATAAAAAAAAGTGTTAAAATAATTAAGTCTCACTATTGATAGAATTTTCTATTTCACAAATATTTTTATTTATGCAGTGTAATCTTTAAGGCAGTCAAAGATTGGGCGTATTAAAGAGTTTATTCAGACTTAAGTTTCAACTGCCCCTTTCAATGAAAATTTTGTTACAGTCCCACATTTTGCTTCATAAATGCAGGTTTTTAATTTTTTAAGCAAATGTAAACTTAAATGTTAATGCAAAATATACGTAAAGCCAAAACGCGAAAATTGATAAATACATTAAAATGAAAAATCAACGTATAAAATATTGTTATATTGGAATATTAACAGAATCAGCAAAATACATTATATTTTACCAATGTTCGCTGATAATGTGAAACTTAACAGTCTGAAAACTCAATGTATTAGACTATTCTTCACGAGGATTGGTTATTAGCCAATCGCATCTAGTACTGCACTTTTCAAACGTAGCTACAGGATTTTTATCTGCTAGATTCAATTACTGTTACATTCTTTACTTGGCATATAGATTTGCAATAGCATGCTGCGTCTTTTCCAATTGTTTACGCACTTGTACAACAAATATACCCTTCATTTCAATTGAAATAACGTTAACCCTCTCATTTATCTTTACATTACCCAGCGTTATTACATACTTTGGTAATCACTGCTTTTGTTCGACGATAAGTTGCATTGCAGTACTCACACGTACGTGTTTATAATACAAATACATATTTATTAATAACTTAGTGCACGGATACACGAACTGCATACAGCGGCTGGCTTTAAAAATAAAACAGAATATACAAAAGTCTAAAGAATATGTATTAAAACTAATAACGTGATTGGCTTCCAAATGAACTAATATGTACTTTACACACAAGAAATATTCGAAAGGTATTTGTTTATTCAGATGTTTTCATAGATTTCTTTACCAGACGTAATTTATCAAGATTAGATATTATTAAAAATGCCATAAGCATTGTAAAATATTATATTAGGCGGCATCTTGCTTTTATTTCAAAGACATTAAAGGTTATCTCTTACGCTACAATCAGATTTATTTAAAATGTAATCAAATCTCTCTATGGCACACAAATGATTATTCAACCATTTCAGAACCAGGATCTTATAAACCAGTAAAACTAAAAACTACGTATACATGTGTATTTAAAAATACTGCGATTTGTTTGATGTTGAAATGAACTTTTCATTATTTTAGACAAACAGGTTTATACTTACTACATCCAATCTCTCGATACCTACATCATGAAGGTGAGAATCGGTGTGTCATTTCTGAATAGGATGATTCACAGATCAAGATTTGTTGGTTTACAACAACGAGCGCACGAGGTAAGTACATTTTTATGCAGCTTTGTATTTAGTAGTAGTGACACCTGATAATGTGTTTTGGATCGCGGATAAAAGCTTGGCGAACCGGACATTTGAGTATGATGGACTTATAAACAAATAGCAACAGCTTTCAACAGTTGTATTTCCGTTATTTGCAATTTGATAAGAATGGATATTAATGAATTTCCATTTGTATATTATACTAACATTTTTAATGTTTCATTCATAACAATTTACTAAATGATTTAAAATATTGCAAAGTTTTTCACCATGTTCATTTTCTTGACATCAAATTCGCCATTATATAAATTTCAATAAAGTGCTAACGATTTGAGCAATATAAATAGGTGAAGATGTTGATCGGCTTTATGAAAAACTCGGTGTTGCTTACAAATCAACATTGAAAATGTCATATAAACCAAGTTCAATCGTTTTATATGGGATTTTTATTTTTGCGAGAAACGCGAAAAAATTGGCAACCTCAGTTACTGAACATGCAACGACCAAATTTCAAATCAAAATCAAGCGTGTAATGAATTTGAAATGTTTTTGGCAGCAGTCGCCCGTGTTGCATCTCGTGACTTGACAGCAGCTATAAAGAATGCTCTCATGATTAACCCTTTCACAACGCAAGAGATCATACAATTGTAAAATAAAAATAATGAAATTATATTTGATTTTATTTAGTAAAGGTGTTTTTTGGGAGTGACATTTTGTTCGATATCTGTTATAATAATGACAAAAGTATAGTTTGTTTCTTCACGTATATGAATTAAGTAATTTCTAATTCTACTTTTCTCGTCACTTTAGGATAGACAAGTGCTAAATTGCAATCACAATTACCGTGTTAACAGAGCATTCGCCCAAAAAATTAATAAAAATCATTCAAAATCACACATCGCCGCGCTGAGGGCTATTTCGTGATAAACTCATCCCGCGGCGAAAGAGTTAATAGATGATAAAATTATAAGCAGTTGATATATCTGCGTTTTAAATTAAAGTGCAATTTAATGTATTATTGGTAATTATTATTCTCTACTTGTATATCCTGTCTCGAATAGCCTACAGATCCCTGTCAGTGAAAGTAATTCGTGATGATGAAAATCGAAAGTTTATTTACAAACTTACATTTAAAAAGGCAACAGTGTTATAAAACAAATGCTGCGTCAGTCATTGCAACACTCGCGATCCTTGAACGACACGTTTCTATGAACAGATTATGCAATTTGATTAGGTATACAGCGTCACAAAATATATTCTGCTTAGGGTTCGTGATATTATTGGCACGCTTTTACAAAAATATTTCGTGCAAATTTCAACTCGCCACGTTCGTGTGAAAGCGTCTTTAGTTTCAAATACTTCAGATGCGTTATTAATTTGGCAGTGACCTCAAACTATACATTTACCAATATAACTTGTCCACTGAGCGAGGGGGCTGTACTCCAACGTCGGCGACATTTTTTTGTAATCTGTAGTGTCTCGGACCAATTTCAAATTCCGTCAACGGACGACTTAAAATGGTACATGTATACTACGATGATGTAGTGACAAATCAGGAAGATAGACGATCGCACCTGGTAGTTATAATTTATGATATATTTATCAGAGTTCTAACAATTATTTTGTGGATTGCAAAATTCTAAGACGGAGTTATATGACGGTAATTATTTTTTGGATCCAGTATACAGATGCCAACTTTGCAAGAAGTAATTATCGAAATAATTGTGTTAAAATATAAGTGATTTAAATAGGGACGTATATACATACACGCAGTATTCACTAACTGTCTATCTGTTGTGATTCATTATTTTAATAATCTCTTCCCCATATACTTTACCACATCCCACATATAGTATACAGATATCATAAAACATATAAAACAATATACACACCAATAACGAGTCTTCATATTTACCATGATTTATTAAAATTAATTGATACCTTAAAACAAAAAAAATAGATGAATCAGAGATTTTTAAAACAAAAATGCTATATAATAAAATAAATATTTTTTTTTTAACTATGA
The DNA here is from genome assembly GCA_022683975.1 of Rhyacophila evoluta. Classification (NCBI taxonomy): domain Eukaryota; kingdom Metazoa; phylum Arthropoda; class Insecta; order Trichoptera; family Rhyacophilidae; genus Rhyacophila; species Rhyacophila evoluta. The sequence goes on from JAGVSQ010007966.1 coordinate 7,390, forward strand.
TCACTCACATGAATATGAATTATATAAATTTCCAGGTTGAGAATGGTTGCAAGTCGATCGCTTAATTCATTGGGACATCCGTCCACATCAAAACATTTTGATTTTTATGTAGCTACGAGTGGAAGGCGATTTGAATGAATCAATGTAAGTATAAAATTTATCAATAAAATCTATCCTCAATGAGGCGTCAAAGCTTCCATAAAAAAGTATCATATCATATTTTTGGCATGTCAAATATCCGGACATCAGCATCAATGACATAAATATAAAACTAAATCATTGGCCTGCACCTATGTAAGAAATTTATGTTATAAGTAAAAATATTTCTCAAAAATTCTGACGCTGAATTCAATTTCTTTTAAGTGACAAATTAGATTTCAATGAATTGGGATGTAGCGGGACTTTGATATCAAGCCTTAATCGGCAAAAGATCGTAAACGGCAATTCGATGGACTTGCAAAAGATCGTAAGGAATGCAACAGCCAAAGTCATTATGCATTTTTCATTTTATTGTATTATTTTTGTCTTAAATTTCTTTCAAAGTCGACGAAGCAAAACATCGTAGTTATGTAGTTTACGCTTTAAGACTTCGGCTGCTGCATTCCTCACGATCTTTTGCCGGTCCATCAAATAGCTGCTTACAATCGTTTGCCGATTAAGGCCGTGGGCACGATAGATGTCGCGGCGACAAAACTACAGAAACAGAAATGCAAATTAGCTATAAATATGAGAGTGAGCAAGTGAGCAAGTTGTTGTAACTGACGCGCTGCCGAACTTGCTCAATCACCTATTTATAGCTATTTTGCATCTCTGTTACGGTCGCTTTGACGCGGTCGCTTTGTTATCCTCCCCGCGGCCGATATGAATGTATTCTCAAGCATTTATAAAAAATAAGGATGTTAGTAAAATGACAAAGTTAGGCTGTGTTCTCTGTTGATTTTGAAATAACGGAAGTATTGAAAAATATAATAGTGAATATATGGCGCTAGTGAGAGGGTCAACATATGTATGTCTTATTACATAAATACTGCCCATCCCTAGAAAATTCAATACAAATAAAATAGGTTAGTTGTCAAGACTTATCACGCTATTGTTTTCTCGAATTATTCAATTATAAATTTTGTAAACAACAATGATAACGGTGATAAAATCGTTACGATGGGTGGGGGGCATTTTTTTAGCATGGATACTGCGATAATAAAATATGTTATGTGCAGGTGACGGTAAATATATATTATTTATTTTAAATGTCGAATAACATCACTTTTTCATATTCGGCGATAAGTTCGTTACACGTTCAACTCACATCTAAAATTAATGAGTGACAGCCATTTATCAAAATATTAAAAAAGAAAAACACTTCGATTCACTGACATAATATTATTGCTAGATAAGATCGCAAAAATTAAATAAAAAAAATCCTGGAAACGGGTGAACATTTTTGACAAAATTTTAAATAAATAATATGTTTTAAATTATAGCAATGTCGTAATTAATGTTCTTATTTTAAAATATTGAAAAAATGAATTAATTATTTCAATTCAAATATTAACGTTGAGATTCTCTTTTCAAATTCATTAATTCATGAAAAATACAATGAGAAACTGCTATTGCGTAAAATTTTATTTATGTTGCAACCCTATTTTACTCCAATAAAACCTATGTGCATTTGCCCTGATTGCCAACTCTTCGGTTAAAATCTATTATAAAGGAGAATGAATCCCTAGCCGTATTTCTTTTATTCTATAAGCTCATCTCAGTTTTAATAATTGACAGTTCGCGCGCACGTCAAATAAACGTCAAAATAAAGCAGCTTAATTTTATGTTTCTCAAAATTATTTTCAGCATATTTTATCAAACCAAGTCTTAAAATTGCTATTTCGTTGACGGAACTCACATGTATAGTGTCATTGAAGGGCGTTTAAATAAATTGATAGTCGTACTATCATATATTTACTGTAATTAAATTACGTTGTTACGTGTTTCTAACGAATACTTCAATTATTTTAAAATCAAATAAAATTGGATTTTAAACTTTCATGTAGCAAGTTTAACTTAATACTTCTCAGAAATTTACTATTTAGACTTACTGTGTGGTATTGGCCTCATGCGCCTTCGTCTTCATCCATTGTGGAAGCGATCCAGCAGAAATTCTCTTGGGTTCGCCGGACGCCATATTGCACTTTTCACTTGACGGGAAATTTAAAATATACCGCGAAACAATCGAATAGGGATTCGAAAAAATGTTCAATTCGAAAATCGAACGAACCGTCCAAATGTCAGCTACGATCACAATGAGCAAAAAATACGTAACGAGACGTTATATTGTATTTTTAAAACAGTTCCGTGGCGATTCAGAAGGATTGGCCAAAAATTAAAGACGAATAATGATGTGATGTAAAAATACAACACGAGCTATTGCCGGCGATCGGATAAGTCGGAAAAGTAAAGACTGCTGTTTTAATATGCCAACTGTTAAGACACAAAAGATAAGGCGCAGCGATACCCGGTGTTATCTTAGCAAATTGAATTATTATTTTATTACATAAGTAGGTACACAGAATTGATTATTTTTAATACGACTGCCTAGAAAAAAGCGTCGTTTGACTACTATAAAAAAAATATTTTAGTATTGGAATATAGTAGGTCAAGGGATTTACGAACACTTTACATGAGGTTGGAGGCACTGGAACGGTTCTAGAAAAAAGGAAAAACAAAACAACAGTGAGTGAAGGTAGGTAACAAAATGAGGTGTAAATATAAACAACGGTGTTTAAATAATACTGTAGATTAAATCAATCACATAGATACGTAACACTGGTGTTATCAAACATAAATAAAATGGACCGGATAAGGACTACAGTGGAAGGCAATAAGGATAAAAATGTAATTCTTTAATAACCATACTCGATGTTTCTTTTCAATTGCTCATTTTACCAATTCTAATAAAATAAGAGAAAGTAAAATTACGGATCCATGACAGTAAGAGGCGATTTTTACAATATAAAAAATGAACACTGGTGTAATAATAGCATAGAGTATATAAAAGTATAAAATACAGTTTGTATTAAGCATGACAAATTGCACTTTAAATAAACATGAATAATAACGTTATACTATCACAAAAAACTCCTATAACTTGATAAATTATAATTTAATTTATAGATAAATTTAAAATATATATATATATTACTTGACTTTACACAATATTACTCACCTTAGCTCTTCTGAATACGCTATGGTTAGTTTTTGTATGTTTTACAATCTTCAAATTTTAGTATTGAAAGTAGGATGGTAGAATGATTGCTGGTCGTTGTTTTTGACCATTAAAATTTTTCGATAATTATTTAGAACATAATTTTGTACATCGGTATGATACTCCAAAATAAAATGACAGTTCATAGATAAAATAAGTATTTACTACAATGCTAGTTTCCTTCATATGGATCTGATTACATGCCTATTACTCAATGAAATAACTATTGACAGTGACACCTGTTGATTGCACATTATGATAGTGTTGATGCCAAAATACAGGCTTATAAACAGTAGATTAATTTTTACATAAATATTTCAGGCCCGTTATTAAAATGGCAACTAAATAATTACTTAGTATGGATCCATTTCCATGCTAAATATAACCCAACTTATGATAAGTGCAATATTAGATTATTCAGATTAATCGATAGAGATAGGGAAGAGGTTAGTGTGGACTCCTTGCAATCCGGAGAATGCGGGTTCGATTCCCACATCTGTAGGTTTTTGAAAAATCCAAAAATGCAGGACTGGATACCGATTGGGTAGAGCAATTGCCTGAAAAACAATTCTTGCTAAAAATAATCTGTCAATACATGTTTTCACATTGAGAAGATCCATATATACTATACTTTGGGAGTGGATATCTTCACACCGTGTAGATCTATATGCTACACTTTCGAATCGAACATGAAATAAAAAAATGCATGAACAGCTGATTTTCGGAAACTATTAAATTGATATTGTAACGATTGCTTTCTTGATTTACTTAATTTTAAATATTATACTTTTGAAGATGTTTGAAGTTGAAATAAATATCAATGGTTTAATATGAAAATCGGCTAACTCTACCCATTATCGAAAAACCAATTTTGATGCTATTTTATTCAGCTTCAATTTTTCTATGGCACATAGAACGCACAAAATTCGCAAAAAATGAAATACATAAAATCACCCGCACACGCTAGCCAACACATTCGCCAATTTTTTTATTTGCTTCTGAACATTTTACACACATGGATTTGACTGGTTTTCAGTTTAAGGCATCAATATGTAAAAAATATAATTCATTCGTCCAAGAAAGAAATAGATGGGGACTTTCCAATCACTTAACCCATGTTTATGTGGAAACCCATCGTATCTCGGTAGATAAGATTTAATCGAAGGATAGATAAGAAATAATAAAAGACAGAGCAGATAATCAAAAGTAAATATAGCATTTAATCTTTATAAAAAAATAATTATTAAAAAAATAATAAAAGTACATTAAAAAAACATGCATCATTCATTTATAGATAAGTGGAAACAACAGAAAAGTGTCTAGCCCAATTTGTGAGTCAGTTATTTGGAAATGTTGCTATATATAGCACATTATCAAATTTATAAATAGTAAGATTCTGCAGTATGGACCATGTAAATTATCTACTAGAATGGTATACTCCCTTTCAAGAGATTCACCATATTTAAGCTTGAGGAGAAAATATGGAGTGCCTGTAAACCGTTTCTTCAACATTTGGATCGTGTGGAATGAGATCTACGAATTCTGTTGGCAAAACATATGAAGGACTGGAGATGGTTATTGAAGAACATTATGTAGATTAATAATTTTCATCTGACAGATGCTTGCAGACTGCAGTGGAAAACATTTAATACAGAAAAATATTCTAATGCCTGTCAGTTCAATGATCATACGCAAATTATTACACACCCTCTGAGGTTTCGAAGATTTGTTTCTGAAACATTTCTGCTACTTTAATCTTAATAAAACATTTGATTTTTTCAATATGTATTAAAGAAATCATTTTTCATTTTGAAATCTAATCACGATTTTTAAAATTCTTTCAAGGTTTGATTACTTAAAATGATTACATAAAATACAGTGGAAGGGTCATACAACATTTCAATAAGCCATCCATAATTTTAAAAAATCTAATTCAATCTGAAGAAAATTAGGAGAAAAATATATGAATTGAATTCTTTAGCAATACCTTATACATGACATTTTACTTGAATTCTACATACACACCTTTAAAAACCAATGAATGATACCAAAGGAATTTTGTTAAATGATTTTATTTACATTAGAAATGACACATTCGTACATGGATAAGCTGAAACAGTCTGCCAAATGTATACATTAAAATAATCACGTATCTCCGCTGTCTTCATTTGCATAAATATGAGTCCAAAATGATGGTGTCAGATGTCTGTGAGAATTACATTATAAGAAAAGAAGTTTGTACCATTAGTAGTTAGTTAAAGACTATGTATTGTATCCAAAACAAACAACATCAACAACGATATTTTTCACGAGAGTGGATTGGCTATGGGTTGTGAAATTTCTATGTGTATGATATATTGACGACAAGTGAAACGACAATCATATTATTATAAAATGTACAACGAATTACATTCTTTGCGATTTTTCAGGTAGCAACAAACAAATTACGTCTTTGAAGAACGCCGACATTGTTGCGTTATGTCAAATGTCTACTATGTATTCTGAATACGTAATAGGAGAATTACTTTTACAGGTAGCTCATCTGCCATGCTGTTTTAAACTTAAATTACCCGGAAATGTAACAAAATGTTAAAGCCTAACGGGAATATTACATTAATAAAAACAATACCTCAATAACTTTCACAGCTTATTAACTTTGGCCAGGTACATTATAACATATTTATATTTAAAACAAAATATGACAGATACTTGACAAACTTCTAACCACAATAAGGTATCATCTAATTGACAATTTGGCAATATGGCAACTAAGCTTCAAGAAGCGAATATTTTTTTGAAAAAAAACCTCTATATTATTATATTTTTTAAAAATTAAACAGAAACGTGAACATGACATTAATTTTTTCATTTGCGAAGATTTATATACTCCATTCTAGCGTGAAGATCTCCACGCTGTGGAGATCGATGTTTTTTTATTTTTTTCTAGATGTTATTTTAAAAATTATGTTTAAATGAATTTATTGAAATATTTATCAAATTATATTTTGAAGCATTAAAACAATTAATGATAAAAATCATAAGACTTTAATTTAATTTGCTAAATCTAAGAAAATATGGTTTGTAATATTTTCAAATTAGGAGTAATAATTTCACAATGAATTTACGATAATCAACAGACAACTAAAATTTATTCGAGATAATTACGCCTTTCGTTACAGCCATATATGTTATAAAAATGGATTTTTGATAAATATAAATATTTTCATAAAAAAATATAATAATGCATTTTCCATCTTGGCAATCAAGCTAATGACAAAGTGTTGCCAGAAATGTGGAATCAGCTACGCCGCGGAATTTTGGCCACGGGGTGGCAAAGTGGCAAAATTAGTTAATGTAGGGAAAGTGACTTTCGTTTTTTGAAAGTATAGGAAAGAAGCTTTTGGAAAGATTATTAAAAATATCTTTTATGTATCGTTCTTTTTGAATTATTGAGTCTAGTTGATGCTTTATAATAATAAGTAATAATATTATTGTATAAAGAAGTCGATTGGTGTTGGCAGGTATCAGAATTTTTACATCATTTCGCGATATTTTTCAATTAACCGTTGGCAATACTACTTGCAATATGATGTCCCAAAAATTGAACGTCAATTTTTCAGCTTCGATCCAACTTGGCTCAGTCACTATGGTAATGCATGTGGGCGTACGCCCGAAGATCGGCACATAATAATTCACATTTCAAGAGTCGAAGTCGTGCGGTCGCACACTGTGAATTGTTTTAATTGTAAGTAAACGTTTATTCCAAATTCCCCAGAAAAAATATTTCATCCTTGACTGTGTTGTTTTGAAAGTTTGTACGCTTTCAGGAATCCATCACAGAATGTGTACGGAAGGCGTTATTTAGCAAAACGGGTATATGGTGGGTTTTTCAAGCAACAAATAAGTGGGGTAAAGGGACACTGACGAAGTGTTCATATACCCCCTGATCTATATGTTTTCAACATGCAATAATTTTTTTGCAGCAAATAGATTTTTGGTAAACGTGAACGGTTGGTGTCTAAAGTGACATTTCAGAATAACATGTCTGACATGTCTGAAGTTGACAGCACAAAGCATGGCCGCACACTAATACTTATGCACTCACACGCATTGGCGTTTCAAAGAATTCGCGCGCTGTCTTCCTGCGTTTCTCGATACGACTTTTTCTATTAACAATAA
>JAGVSQ010007967.1:0-14823 GCA_022683975.1 Rhyacophila evoluta
GACATTCCCGCAAGTAAGTCAAACGAGAAACTTGCGTCTAATTAAAACATTTGTAATAAAATTGAGGGTTACATCATTTTTTCTTTTTACTCGATATATATAGTCTTTTATTCATAGAAAGGTATTAGGATAAGTAATTAGATAGCCATCATCGAATTTGTTCAATTTTTCGTAATATTTTTTTGATGGGCATTTGCGTTTTTGCTTTAAGCCCCTCAATTATAGTAATTAAACCTTTGTTTTATAACTACGTGACGACTCCACTAAATCTGTTGACAATAAACGTTGGATTATTATATCCATTGTGGTATTGGTCAAATAAGCAACTACTAATCGAACACGCATTTACCGGGCACACCGAATAATATTCAATGTAAAATTAAGCTGCCCTGTCCGACGCAGGCCAATCCTTGATTTATTCCCGCCATATTTTAACCGTTTTCCCGCGTTTATAGCTTGTCATGATATTTGCCGCGCGATTATTTACGGCGGGAAAAAATGGCGGCAAATAAGCCGTAGGTCCGAATACATAAATAAATATAATTATATCTGGCAAGCCGCTTAATCATCCCACGGGAAATTCCCGATTGGCTTTTTTTCGTAATGCGATTTTCTCGTTAAAAGCTTTGAACGATTCCACTTGAAAAGCTCTCCATTGTTATTTGTAAGGATATTCCAACATTGTTTTAAAAAATATTTAAAAATAAATATTTAAATACAATAATATTACATATTTGTAATACATATTAAGTCACGTATTAAGCATTGTTTTACAGCAAATAAGCTGTCGATATTTCACACATAGTATTTAACTGATATAAACATATACATATATTAATCATATGGGATATCGAGTGTGGAAAGAAAAAAGGACGTAACCCTCAATTTTTCAAAATAGCTTTTATTCGATAATCACAATGTATACAACTTAATATACGCTCTATAAAAAGGTTATGATACGAAAATGCTGGATTAGTGCTTAAACTTTACTTTACTTACTTTACTTTTAAATTGAATAAAAAGATGAGTTTTGGAATCTACCACCAGGAAAGGGGCTTCAGTTTGATTGGTATTAGTTTTTCTTAAATAACCTATTAAATTAATATCATGTTGAGTTAATAAAATACCAGTTTTAGTCTTCAAGCACTTCATGGTTATGTATATGTAATATTTTGACTTTGGCTCAAAACCATAAACCAGCATTACTCACAAATTGCTCAACCCAATGACATCCAGTCATGTTTTTTATTTAGATTTTTCAAAACTCAATATATGTAGGAATCAAACCAGCATTCCCCATATTAGAGGCGCGCACGCTAATTCGACTAACAGGAAGACATATTCGAAAAATATATTAGTATTAAAGCAGATAAAAAATAGTTTTACCATTCAACAAATAAAAAAATTAGGAAAACGTTTTCCATTTTAGTAGTACGTAAACAATATTTTTTTACCACGTCCGCTCTGAAAATGGAACGTTTGCATTTAAGGAGTGTACATATGTCCACACCAAAAATTTTAACTGTGGATCGTTGCATTGTTTAAAATTCTAATGGATTTTTTTCACGATAATTGATTGTCAGGTAGTTATTCATCCAGTCCTGCATCAGAGATTTTTTTACACCATAAAGATTCATATAATGCACCAATAATAAATATGCAAATAATATATGAATCTATTTTAATAATAATTTAAACAATTATTATTTTTCAAACGAATTGGCTGTCAGCTAAATCAGACATCTAACCTTTACATTTTTTTTTTTTGAAAATCCCGAATCACTAAATTTAAACGTATTATCTCTGACTCTGAAATACGCACATCAATCATTTTAAGTGACTATATCTCATAAAATAAAATATAAATCATGAATATCTTGTTATAATATTATATATTTATATTGACTGGGGAAAGAAAAAGGGACGAAACCCACCACAATTTTGAGCCACGGTCAAAACATTACATAGCCACAGCCTTGAAGTACACGAAACTTAAAACTGGTATTTAATATAAGTAATCTGATATTCATTTAATAAGTTATTTAAGAAACCCGAATAAAATCGATTAAGTGGAAGCTTTTTTTGTGGTCGCGAATTTCAAAGGGTATCCTTTTTTTAAACTTAAGAGCTAAATTTAGACACAAATTTGGCATTTTCATGTATTAAGTGTTAAATCCGAAAATTCAGGACTGGATGCCCATTGATTTGAGTAATTTTCTGACACACAATTCGCGTGAAAAATAACCTGTCAAGACGTCTTCACATTGTGGATATTCATATAATCCTCTTTCGTAGTGGATACCTTTACACTGCGTAGATCCATATGCTCCACTTTGGGAGCGAACATGTCATATTAAAAAAAAGTGTTACATTCTGATTATCGAATAAGAGCTATTTTGAAAAATCAAGACGTTAAGTCCTTTTTCTGTTCTACTTTTTATATATATACGAGTATAATGCAGACAACTGCGAAATGTTTGAATTATACTAAAAATGTGTACAAAAGTTATACTCACGTAACGATGTATAAAGCTAAATAAAAGCTTTTAAAAAAGTAACATTTTAAATTACTTTCTGATACCAGTGCAAATGGCCAATATTTAATACAGGGACTTCTAGCATTGTGCCACAGTAATATATCATATCATAATGTATATATATCTGTAAAATATGATACTCAGAAAAATACGTTTATTTTTTGTACGTTTTTAACGCCTGCATGCTTTCACCCGCCAGCTTTAAACACTCTAATTGGCCGGGTTTTCCGGAGACGAGACAGATAAATAGATTTTCGAGTGGTGAAATCCTATTAGCGTACTATATGTAGGCAGCTGGGAAATCGTTCATCCGATGCCAGGAAATAAATTGTACATACACACGTATATATAGATCTTGTACCTTCAAATACAGAACAGGGATTTTAAATGGTCGGCCGCTAAATTAATTCGAGTGCAAAATGAATTAACTCCACCTATTCGTTTAGCGTTTATATATTTTTAGAAAGAGTTTATATGTTATGGATATGTTTTGTACTATGTTATATTCATTGCCACACTCGTGGTAGACTGATAAACGCGTTAGTTTTGGTGGTTTTAAATTTAAACGTGCAGGAATGGATATCAGATTATTTAAGTGGACGATTTACTCTGGTGAAAGAAATATTCTTTCACACTTAAAATATTAAAAGTGACAACGTTAAGCAGATATATTTATTTATTAACAAAAATCATCGATAGTATTAATAACCTAAGGTCTTGCGTTTATGAAGAAGATTTGAATTTCAAATAATTAAAAAATTACGATTTATCATTGTGTCATAAAATCGACTGTGGAAAGGACAAAGGACGTAAGCCATATAAAACTTATTTTACAGGAAGCATAGAAAACGTTTATTTAATGATGATTACATAAGGACAACCTTGAAGTGTATGAATACTAAAAATAGTACTTTATTTACTCAATGTGATATTCATTTAAGTTATTGAAAAAAAACTAATAAAATAATTCGGTGGAAGCCCTTTTTACTGGTCGCAAATTTCACAGGCCATCATTTTTTTTAAACTTTAAAGCTAAATTTAGATTCTGATTCGCGATTCTCAGCTAACATTTTTTTGATGGAACGTGTATTAAGTTTATACATTCTGATTATCGAATAAAACGGCTTTTGAAAAATTGAGGGTTACGTCGTTTTTCCTTTTCAAAGTCGATATGCTTTGTATATGTTTATATCAGTTAAATATTATGTGTGAAATATCGACGGCTTAATCTGTCAACCACTCGATTTCATCCACGACCGAAAAATCGATGTTATGCCATTTTATTCAGCTTTAATGTTTCTATTACACACACAGAACGCAAACAGTTAAGAAAAAAATTGAACACGTAAAATTGCCCCAGACGCCAGGCAACCCCATGAATTCAAATACACATTCAAAAAAGCCTTTTGTTACGCCTAAACATTTGACACACATAGACTTGGCTGGTTTGCAGAGTAAGCATTCGATAAAAGTATACTTATTTATACTAATTACTAAATTGTCAAAATTTCACTCAGCCTACTTGGTATAGAAATATAATTACTAAAATAAACCTATAAAGCCAGATCCGCTTCAAAATTGGAGTAGTTAATTCTCAAGATTGCCACGCTATAAATGGAATACATGGATCTTAGAATTTTGAAGGCTTATATTGACGGAATATTTCTTTTTTTTATCATCATATTTCTTTTAACTTCAGCACACGCGTGGCAACCTAAGTCTTGGCTAATTTATATTTACTCTTGGGACATTCCCGTCGAATAAAGTAGATTGCTTCTCGATATCAGAGCTCCGGGATACGCCTGATTAAGAACAGGTGTAAAAACGGGGTGGGTGAATGGTGGGCACATTAAGTAGGACTATTTTTACGAGAGTTGATTGTCAGCGTTTGCTCAAAGTCGTTAAGGATCAAGGCTTGCATTTTTAATTTTTTAAATTCCGCAATAATGACAGTTGAATCAGCAATCTCTGGCTTTGAAGTTTTCATGCTAAACTCTCAGCTACCAGAGAGACACAACAGAGAAAAGAAATGAAGGATGTATTTCTAAATAAAACTTATTTCACTGCATCAAAATTTAAAGAAGACATTTTGAATAAGTTTTTTTTATATAGAAGAACCATATAGCATATTTTTGTTTTCAGTGTTTTGAATATTTTTTTATTTACCAGCTCATAAGATGTATGATTTTTTAAATTTTGATAAAGTGAAATAAATTTTCTTTGGAACAATACCCTTCAAATATATGCTACAATAATGGCTATTCTTACTTGTTTCTTTTTCTTTTGTGAACCTCGTATTATTAACACTGGAGTTGATATTAAAATCTGAAATATAATATTTATTCGAATACGAAATATATCTCTTGTCTATTTTTAAACAGGCTCTGACAAATCTTTTCATTGATTTTTTAAAAATCAGCTTACAATAAAGTATCGTATTATAACCGTTGATGCTGGGGAGATACAATGATATAGAGTAGGGATACATAACCTTTTCAATAACGAGAATCGTTGAGATTTAATTTAATAGTGGTAGGCGCATGCCGGATTTAAAAAAATGAATATCTGTGGCTGTAATACGTCATATTAGATTACAAGATATACTAGCCGAATTTTCTCGGAAAAAATTCAAAATCATTTTCAGTGCCACATCATGGGTTGGAAGCACTCTTTTGCAAATAGTTTTTTAAATCATCTATTAATATATTTTCACTGATTTATAACTTGCATATTTTAACATTTCTAACACTTTCAAAGTATTGTTGGTATCGCATATTTTTAAAGTATGCTTGTTTTCATTAAGCAAATACCACTGCATGTAGAAAATACTATGCGATTTTTTTAGTTATTTTTTTATAAAAAGGTGCCCATCCTATATAGGCACCTTTATGTGGTGCACAATATAGATATTAGGATTAGGCGCGGCCCTGTTCATTTTATATTCAAATTAATTTAAGTCATCTTGTAGCTAAAAATTTATTTCATAACTTTGACACTATATAAAGTATTTTTACCCTCTTGTTGACTGTGGGTGATGTCATTAAAAGTTGAAAGTAGCTGAAATAAGATGTCTCGATTTCACGTCACTACTATTCTTGTAACAGACAAAAACACACTTTTATTTTCTGTTTTATAATATAGATTATTGACAGCGTAATTGTTATTAATCGATAAATTATATATTCACACGCCTGTGGAGACATTTGTAAAAGACGCGTAAAAGAAACTTAAAGCTACCTAAATTTACCATCCATTGACCAAGTAAAAAACATATTCAAAGTATCGTAACAAAGAACAGTTTTTGCGATCTTTTAATTGATTTGAAGGTTCATGAAGGAAATAAAAATTCATATTTTATCATGCACGCTACGCAGAAAGTCAAGATGTCCACTCCAAATATTGTGTATAATTATGAATCTCCTGAATATGAAGACACTTCTTGACAGATTTTTTATCGAGAATCAGCCAATTTTTCTTTCTATTCAGCATCTAGTCCTATATATTAAGATTTATTTGAATCCAGCAGCTGTGGGAATCTAACTCGCAATTTCCAGTTCCTTTAACGCGCACGCTTATTTCCCGGCTACTGGGGAGACCAATGACGCGGATGCATAATTATGGTGAATTCAATGCGGACTTAATTTTTCCAACTCCTTTTTTCAAAATGTCGTTTTTTCATTTTTATTATATACCCTTTAAATGCGCGCACGAAAATAAGTCCGTGAGCACAAGGTTGAGAATTTCTGAGCTAGGGTGACGATTGACGCAATCCTGTACAATTCGACGGCAAACTGACGCAAATTGACGTCGTGTTATCGTACTCTTCGTTAGGGGACTCGACATTCACAATAACACTGAAAATAATTTTGTAGATTGGTATTTTAAGAACTTAAGGGTGAGTGATTTTCCTTTTTTCTTTACGCTCGGTAAAGTAGCTGAGAATAAAAAAAATTGTAATACGCAAAACTTTTAACATTACTTAAAGATAAAAAGCGTATTTTAGCTATTGATATCATCGAGCATTATGTAAATCCACGATACTGTAAAAAAATCTTGTTTATCTTAATGTACGAGTGGTCCAAAATGAGCTGATATTTTAAATATGCGGGCATTTTTATCTTGCGCGCATTTGTCTTTCTTTCTTGAGTTTCTTGTATAAAACAATCTCGAACTAGTCTGGCTATTCTTTAAAACAATCGACACCATGCGATATCGCTGAATAATAGATACTGAATATTTTTTAGTGGAACCACGATATGGCAATGTAGCTTGTGAGGATACACCCAGGTGTAAAGACAGGGCGGGTGGATGGTGGGCACATTAGGTAGCTTGTGAGGTTACGATAGTACTGGGTAGCTATAGGGATTCTCGGATGAGTATGGTATTCATATCGACTGCAAGAAATTAAAAGAACGTAACCCACAACGAAAGAAATTCACAGAAGGCACAAAAAAGTTTATTCAATGATTTTGTGACAAAGTTAAAATATAAAATAGAAGTGCATGAAAATTAAATTATTGAGTGTTTTATTTAACTTTCTTATACAGGTTATTTAAGAAAAACTAATAATATTTATGTGGCCTTTTTTCCTAGTCGCGAATTTCTTAAGCCACCCTTAATTCAAACTATGCATTTAAATTAAGAGACTGATTGAGCATTTTCCGCTCACATCTTTTTAATATAACGTGTGTTTATTTGAACGCATTGTGATTATGAAAAAAAAGCATTTAAAAAACAGGGAGATACGTTTATTTGCCTTTAGAAATGTTCTATTTAAGAAGCGGATATGGAAGACGAAAATTGTATATTTCCAATTTCAAAATATTTGTCATCTGGACTTTTTATTTATCATTTATTTTCATCATTTTTTTTATTATACTTTTTCATACGTTGCAAACATCACAAATTATCAGTTCAAAGCATATACAACATAACATAATAACAAAGGAAACAAATGTGTTGTATAAAAAACATATTAGAAGAAAATCAATTTAAAATAAAATGTACAACATGTATAAATAAATACATTTAACGTAAAGAGAGAATATAAAACAAAAAAAAGCTTGCCCAGTGAGTTAGACGGATCCTAATTTAGACATTTATAAAATAATATAATCTAAGTTCACGCTCACTCAGCTGGAAGATATCAATAACCGAGACAATTTCGTTAAACATCATCATTGCTCTCCGCTTTGGCATGACTTATGGCTAGTTAGTTCTACATGTATGAATAAAAAATGATTGGTGTCGATTTCTCAGGTACACATTATCAATTAGATGAAAAGAAAATTCGTCGCCAAATACATATTCTTCTTTAGTATTGTAAGCTACAATAAGAAAGCACACTCAAATTAAAAGCAGTTGGATGAAGCCACGGATAGTATCAATATACCTGCAAGTACAAAATTCTCAGAAATCTGAACCCTCTCTACCTTAAGGTCGTATTTTAACTGATTTGGGGCACAAACTGTCGATCCAATCTCTAACTTGCTTTGAACTAATAAATTATACAGAGTTTTGAGTATTTTAACACCTAAAAAGATCTTCGATGTAGGCAAAACAATTGCTATGTATATATTATTTAAGTATCGGCAAGTTGTATATATAATAAACAAACTACGTTATTATCAATTAAACACAATGAAAACTAAACAAATACACATATCGTATTTATATTATACATATATATATCTAAATAAGTTATGCTGTTTCTCGAGAATAGCTTTCAGGAATAGTTTAGTAAACAAGTTAATTGTTTGTTCTGGTGTTCAGTATTCATATCTCGGGCGAGTAAACTTACATAGTCCCCGTATAATACTGATACGAGACCCTTACGATCTGAAATTGTCACAATACTGTCAGAACACATCTGCCTGTGAGGGTCGAGTCCAGTGGCGTCCTCTCAACAATAGAACAATGCCCGAAGTTAACACAATGGTGAAATAATTATTAAAAACTAGCTGTACCCGCCCAAGCATTGCTGTGGCTCAGTTTGGTTAAAAATAATCGCGCTGTTTTTACAAAAAAACATTTTTTTACTCGTCACAGGTGGCACATTTATTTAATAGTATGTATATAAAAACACGCGTGTATTTGAATGTAGCATTGTGTCAAAATTTCAAAGCAATCGCTGAAGAACTTTCGGAGATTTAAGATTTATTCACTACTTACGTTTAATATTATCTTTAGTGTTAAGTACTTATTTTTGTCATAAAATCTCTTCGAATAAAAGCCATTAATTGATTGGCTCTATACCGTTGCAATACACACTAGTCTCCATGTTGGTACTATTAGTAGCACGTATGCGTATATTAGCGTGCCCGTCTAACAATTCGAGGAATGCGGGTTCAATTTTCCAGCTGTCAAATGCAGGACCGAATGCTCATTGTGTTCAGAAATTGTCTGAGAAACAATTTTCGTGAAGAATAATCTGTCAAGACGTCTTTATACTGTGAAGATCCACATAATCCACTTTCAGAGTGGATATCTTTACACTGTTTGATCCATATATTCCACTTTGGGAGTGAACATGGTATAAAAAAATACTTATTCATTTTCCCAGCTTAGAAGACCACAGGATTAAGGTACCTAACTAAATAAAAAAAATTACATTCAAAATGAATGTTATAACACTCAAAGGATAACGAGTTGGGTAACATTTGACTCTCGTGAAAAACAACCTAGTAATACAATTCTTCACGTTATAAGAATTCACATACTTTGTATGGATATGGTTAAAAAAGGTTGTGCTAAATCTGGACCAGTTAACATTTATTCAGACACAAAACCCATGGCTGTATAAAAGGTATAATTAAGAACACACAATTAGTTGAACTTCTTAACTTTGTGAATCTATCAAGATAAGAGTGTTCATATTATATTTATATTTGGTTGTTTTAAAAAACTATGTAGGCGATATTATCTTGAATCCAATTATGGATTATTTACTAGATTATTTTTTAGGACAGCACTGGCCGGGTCGTATTAGGGTCGCCTGTCGCCAACAGATGTCACGAATCGGCTGGGATAGCGAGGACGCCAACCGACAGAATTGGGACAGCCACGCCGCAAACCACCTACGACGGGGACATCTGTGGGTGATGGGGAGAATGACCGCACTCCAGCCCAAGCCGCTTGTCTAGATCTGCGGCTATCCACTAGCCATTTTTACTTGAATAAATTATGTTTCCTGGACGTTGCTAGTTTATATAACATCAAAAGGTAGCCATGAAGAGATAATTTACCTTTTACGAATTCCCAAGAATTTATTTTGTATCGTATTTCATTTGTTTTCGTAAACTACAAAAGGGCACTACTTATACAATTTCAAATTACTGATGGGGGAATGATTTAGGAGTAATTAATGTTGTTTACCATTAACCCATAATTGGATAATAATTTTCAGTCAATGATATTCACAGTGATTGCGAATCTGTGGTTCGCGCATTAAAATTAGTTTAGGACGTACGAGTATATCTGGATGTCATAGTTAAGCAGAAGACATCCAAGCCACAAAGTAACAAACAAAAAAACGTGATTGAATTTTTTAGAAACAAATTAACATTTAGTAATTTTTTTATATTATTAAGAGTGTAATTTGAAATTTAAATACTTACATAGAATATACTACATACTACTTGATTATTAGAGTATCAAAAAACGTATTACATACTTTAAAAGTTATTGAACGTTTTGTGGATGCTAATTTAAATTTTAGTTTTTGTGCTTGATTTTTTAATATTATATTAGTCTTTGCACATAAATCCTTGGAATTGGTTACATTTCGTGAATTGTTTGTTCATAAATTTAATAAAACAATGCATCGATACAATACAATACAACAATAACTACGCAAATTTATTGAAAAAACATGTAAAAGTGGCATTATTATAATACTTATAATTTAGAGTTGTTGTGGTCAAAAATTTATTTGTAATTGGGTAACTTTATTTTTAAACCTCCTACCCAGAAAACGTTCAAATCTCATCGACGTTTTGTAGATGTTGTCTTTTTTAAATTCTTAGTATGCGGGTTAGAAAAAAACTGCGATTACTTCTTCTGTGTGTACATTTCTGATTGGATGTCTTTGTCATATTAAATTATTTATGTTTTCAAAGCATTTTATACAATAAAATGAAAAAAATCAATTTGTGGCTTGGGTGTCTTCTGCTTAACTATATCTATTTAACAACAGTAAATAAAGTTTGAATGTTTATTTAACAATTATTTTGTTAAGAAATTTTTATTCTTCTATACTTATACCTCAATCCCTCCGATGACGAAGTGCTAAACTTGCATATTTCGATCCTTCAGGTCAGCTGGGCCATATAGCTTCTCTGAGAAGATCTTTCAAGGGAAGCGCAAATCAAAAATTAACATTTAGGAAAACAAAAAACTCTAGTGCAGTCAGAAGATTCACATTTCAATTATATTGAATATTAGAGCGAAATTATTTTATTTGATATCGGATTTATTAACAAGGACAGAAACAAACAAAAAACGAGAAACTATTATTTTGTGAAGTAAGTTACATGCCACGAGCTAAAAAAGAAAAACATTTAGTTACAAGAGTGAATTAAAAAAGAAATACTAGCCAAAAAAAGTTCCACGTTGTTATTATTTAATGATATTGGAGCGGGAAGAGACACAAAAAATATTAAACTTAATATGGGGTCACAGGCTCATAAAAAGTTTGAGAAAAATAGGGTTGAATACAAGAATGTTACAAGGATTTAAATCTTAATTCAAATATGCACAACTCCTATTTAGATGACGAACATCCCTTGTGCATCTCGTCCAGTCTTAGATACGTATTTTTTCAATATACAGATAAAATATAAGATTTGAACCCGTAATATCTGGCATCGAAGCGCACGTTAGAGATACTAATCGACCGCTACAGCCTACGAAATTTAAATAATAGATAATAAAAATAATTAATAAAGCTCTAAATATGATATATTTAAATACTACACAAAATATTACTAAGTTTTTAATATTCAAACATCTAGTTTTGTATCTAGGATTCTGTGTGGTTTTGCGAACCTTTTTTTCGTTAAGCTGATGGAAACGGCTTCAATTTACATATTCCGTTTGGCCACTCTGTACCAAGCGATGTGCGGTCTGGTGCTAATTAGAGACATACTGTACCTACTATATTGCTCTCCCTCACTCTCCTCATTCTATCTCTGTATTACACTCAGATTATATTCACGTCGATGTTTCAAATACAAAAAGTTTTTAAAGACAATGTATAATGAAAATTATTAATTATTCAAGAAATATTGTTACTTTGTTTTATATTACGATATTGTTAAGCTGATACATCATATCGATGACTTAATTTACAGACCAGCTAATTCTACCCATCGTCAAAAACTGGTTTATTTGTAATTTAATTGAGATTTATTTGTTCGTCTCATACATAACGCGCAAAATGTATGAAATACGTAAAATCACCCACATACGCTTGTCAACTCCATACAGTAGCATACACATTTAACAATGTTTTTTTTATTGCTGCTGAACATTTTACACAAATGTAGTTGACTTTTTTGTAGATTAAGCCACCAAATTCAACCATGAGTTTTAACTAATGGAATATTTTTTTTATTTTTATATTTATGTAAAACAAAGATTAGAGATTTCAAATAGTATACAACACATAGGTTAAAGTTCAAAATCAATTTTCATTTAACACAAACAATTGAAAATATTTAAAAAAAATAGACAATGGTTGAAATTTAGCTTACATACTTTCAACAAAGCTTTACTTTCTGCTTCCAAAAGGTGATAAGTGCAAATATAAAATACCTATCCTAATAACAACTATAAGGGAAAAGTATTTCAAAGTTGTTGTTTATAAATATTCAGTTTATATAAATTCTGTTTCCATATATAAATAGTTGTATAAATATTCGAAATCAGTTTTACTAAAATTATATTCATTCTGTTATTAGAAACAAATTTCAATCCTTGGCTGTAAATATTTTTGGTCTCTTGTTGATCGTTGGTGACAATGCTTAAAGTTAAAAGTTAAATAATTCATCTAGATGTTGAGACCTTAATTATGTGCAAAAATTTTATGACGTTCCTTTCACCGTTTGGGAGGAGTTGTTGTGACAGACAGACACACGCATATATTTTCTGTTTTATAGTATAGTTTAAGTACAAACAAGATCCGAAAATAGTATAATTTGATGGTAACAAAAAATTATTAATCATATTCATAAACTATTTGTGATAGAACGGAGATAGATTTAAATTCAAAGCTTTTTTGCTCTCAGTTCATTGCTAAATTAAGGTAGAGTTATTTGTTCTTAAATCTTGTTGAAGCTACCGTTTGTGCTTCAAACACGTGTTGGACCTTAAATATTATATCTGTAGATTATTGACGGATTTCACACTAATTTAATTTTGGGAAAGAGTAGGACGTATACATAGTTATTTTAGAAGAATTACTGGACGGACAGACATATATACGTGCATTTTCTATTTTATAATTATTATTCTCGTAGCATATTTGCTGCCAAAGTGGAGCATATGCATCTACATAGTGTAAAGATATCCACTCTGAAAGTGGAATATATGGAAATCCGTAATGTGAATACGAATTGAAAGATTATTTTTCACGAGAATTGTTTCTCAAGCAACTGCTTAACTCGATAGGCATTCAGTTTTGTATTTTTAAAATCCAACAGATAGAAAATCAAACCCGCATTTCCCGGATTTTTAGGCCCATGCGCTATCAACTACGCCACAGGAGAGATACATATTTTATAATACAAATACCATAAACTGTTTTTTGTAGTTTTATGCAACTGTCCAAACTTCAACTATCGAAAGTATTTAAAATTATTCTTAATAAATATATATTATAAAATTATACAAAATGATATTTAGTGGCTTATGGTGGATCTACATCCATTATGCATTTCTAACACGGAGTAATATTTCTGTTTCACTCCGTCGTCCGTTCAAATTTCATGCCACACGAATAATTCATGAGATGGCCGAGATTGGGAATGGGGAGCTATAATGTACTAGAAACACCTTCCTTTTGCTAAAGACAAATTGTTTGTAATTGCAAATTAACTCCAAGTTTAATCGATTTCAATAAAATGACCTCATGAATTTGTGGTTCATAATTTATATTGAGTATTTTATTTTAATTCAGTAATAATTGTCTCCCCGGTTAGCGTAGTTGATACCCTTCACGCCTAGCAATCCGGGGAATACAGGTTAGATTACCCATTTGTCAGATTTTTTTTTTAATTTAAAAATGCATGGATTCATGGAATGCTGGATGTCCATTGCGTTGAGTAATTGGCTGACGAAAAATTCTCGTGAAGATAATCTGTTAAGACGTCTTAACATTCCGTATACTCCACATTCCGAGTATATATCTTCACTCTGTGTAGATCCATATGTTCTACTTTAGAAATGAATATGGCGCAAGTAGCACATGAATAATTTGACCTATTTACTCAAATCAATTTATTGTCTTCTACTAGTTAAAAGATCGTTGTTTATGTTTAAATTGATTTAGTGCTTAGATTTTTGAATTATTACTAATAAGCACCATCGAAAATAGGCGATAATCCATGCTCAAAATATTACCTAGATACGACCAGCATTTATGTATGACCTTGAAAAGTTAATTTTCAGTAGTGGTGGAGTTGATTTATTTATTTAGACTTCAGATATTTTACCTGATGTATGGTAGTTTTTGTAATAACGCCCTTAGTGACGCTTCAAATTTATAATAAACGTAGAATATATATACTATAACGTTTCTTTATCATATTCGTTCTCTTTGTGGAGTATATGGCCACCACGTGCCAGAAATCTTTACCACTTGCAAATAAATATATATTCTTGTAAATCATTTCAGAAACTCTCGGCCCTTCTCAAATTTAACTAGCGAACAATAAACTAATAGTACGTAAGTGGAATTCTAGCAAACAAAACAATAAGCAATCAGAAATAAGACCTAGTTCATATCCCACCTTTTCTAGCATTTAAACTTCCGACGAACAAAATTTATAAGAATTTATGACGAATGATTAGTTTTCATTATAACTGTAAATTAGTTAATCTATTCACCCACTGTATTTATATGTATTTGAATATACATGAAATTCATATCGTTTTTGTTTTTCCCCACAATTTGAAGCAAGCCTCATTAGTTTCATAAGTAAATGCCCTAATTTAATAAGGTAACTGATTCATTTTAGTTTAGACTTGAGTCTCCCTAAAATTGACTAGAATTACTAATTATCGATTG
>JAGVSQ010007968.1:0-14822 GCA_022683975.1 Rhyacophila evoluta
GATGGTGCTTGATAGAAATTGATTTTAAATTCTAAATTATTTAAAACTGGTAAAATTCATTCACTTCTAACTACTTAAACTAAGCTTATTTAGCTAACTTCACATATGGAAGTTTACCAGTTTTAAATAATTTAGAATTTATTAATTTTGGACTCAATTTTCTTCTTATGTGCTCAATTATTTGCTTGTTAAAATAATATAAATACATTTTAAATTAAAATAATCATGTTCTCTCGATAATATTTAATATCAATCAGTTTGAATGTTCGATTCATATATGATATGACAGCGGCTCGAATAATTGGATTCAAAATACATAATACATTATTTGAGAAAATTACTTAACTATCATGAATAATAATTGTTTAGATACTAAATGTTTTATGTAGTGAGTTAATATGTAGCTGTGTGGGAGAGGTGTCATTTTTATATTTAAATCTCTGATGCCAACACCCTCGAACAATAACGAACTTGCAGAATAATATGATTTTTAATTTTATTAAATGGCACGATCTTGTGGTTGCTCTTCGTACTAACATGCTGAAAACTGGGCAAATAATAACTACAAATCATAATTTATTAGTTTTCTCATTTTTTTTACTGAAAATTCTAGCTGACGGTGTATTAAATAAAATTAAGCATTCAATATGTATTTTATTTCACGATTAAAATATTTTTTAAGCAGGAGTTTCGATGTAGTTAATTAAAAACATGTTAATCTATCGTATTATGGCTACCATTATTTTAATGAAATTCTCATATATACATACTTACATTGATTAAATTGATTGCCTGGTGCTGTATAAATTGACATATTAATTGAATTCGTAGGCTCATAATAATCGCATTTATATAACAAAACCATTTTTAATAGTTTACAAAATAATGATCAATATAAAACCCACTATATAAACCTGATAGACCTATTAAAAAGTAAACTTCAAATAAATTTTGTTTAATATTTCTTATATAAAATAAGAAATCGTTAAAAATATTGTGTTTCATGGAACATAATGGTTTTTTAATTTAAAAAAACATAAATATGGGCTAACTATTAAACAAAATTATTCTATGATCAATTTTGGATTATTAATGCAAACAAAGTTAAATTACTCAATGATCTCTCAACAGGTACCTTACTAAAAAAAGTTGGCGTTTTATATTCAACATTTTTAAAAATACAGAAATCAAACAAAGAGCAATATAAAGCTACTAATAAGATTTCTAATTAATAACTCCAATTAGTAGATGAGATATTTTTAGGTTATTCAATTGGTATGGCTTTAGATTATGGAAAGGTATATCAAGGGTCCCAAAAAACGATCTTAAAGTCGTTAATTTTTCTGCAACAAGTTTCCATTATCTGAGAGACATTATATTATTTATTATAACTATTCTGGTAATTTATAGTCTTATTTTTACTTCGCGATGAAGTGTATAAGTGTACTACATCTATTTGTAATGATTATATTGTTGCTATAGTAATATGATCAAATTTGTATCATTACTCAGTTTCATTTATAAATGAATAGAATAAATTCCGTATCTTGTCCAAATTTTAATAGTTATTCAATATTATAAATGATCAAACTAGAGCAAACCGTATCTTCATTAGTATGCATAATTATTCTGTTACATAAAAGTACTATGAACTGATTCGTCATAAAAAGTTAACTAACAATTTATCTTTAAACCACGGCGTGTTTGATGGGCACTTATTTAACTAGATATTTTAAAAACCATGTCTGTGAAACGCTAATAGATTTAAGACGCCATTAAGCATAAAAAATGCATTACATTATACGACTATAGAGTACTTACCTTACGAAATTTCAATGAAGACATAGCAATATGTTCATAAAAATTATGCAACCATGCACTTGGACGTATGGGTCTAATAATGAAATCATGTAGAACAGAATATACTTTCAATGAAGCAATAAAATTTATGCTTTGAATTCATTCTCCATGCCGAATAGAAATTTATTTTGGAGTGAGATATACCCGTCTGTAATAAAAAAAATTTGGACATGGTTATGTAAATATGTACACGATCTAATTCTGCCCCATGGCGTTTAAGTGGTTTACTTAAAATAACATTATACTGAATATTTAATAGCGAATTAAAACGTATTTTTTGTAATAAATTACATTAGAATCGGTGTTTTCAAAATAAATCAATACTAAAAGTACAGCAGCTTACATCATAAAGTTGACAACTGAATAATTAAAATAAATCTAAAAGAAACTACTAACAAATGCGTACAAATTCAAAAGTCTTCAATATGTTACTTATTTTAATGTAACAATGTTACGAAATTTAACATTTTTCATTTGATTTTTTTAACAATATATTTTTTATACTATGCTCTCTCTCAAAGTGGAGCATATGTATCTTCACAGTGTGAGGATATACACTCCGAAAGAGGAGTATATATGGATTTCCGCAATGTGAAGACGTCTTGACAAATTATTTTTTCACGAGAATTTTTCAACCCAATGGGGATGCAGTCCTGCATTTTCGGATTTTTTAAGTCCGATAGATGGGGAATCGAGCCCGTATTTCCCCGGATTGCCAGGTGCCCACGCTACTAACTGCGCTATCAGGTAGATACTATTAACAATATTACTTAGGTATAATTTTATTGAACCGTTTTTGACAATAATAACAGTCATAGAAACTATGAAAAACTTATTATTTAATAATTTATTTTTTATACCATTCCCAAAGTGGTGCATATGGATCTAAACAGTGTGAAGATATCCACTCCTAAAGTGAAGTATTTGGATCTCCACAATGTGAAAACGTCTTGACAGATTATTTACACGAGAATCGTTTGTTAAGAATTGCTCAACCTATTGGACAACCAGTCGTGCATTTTTAGATTTTTTAAATCCGACAGATGAGGAATCCAACCCTCGCTCTCTGGGTTGTTAGGCGCGCACGCTACCAACCTATGTTACGCAATGCGTGGAGACTATTTCACCAAATATTTTTATAAATTTAATGAGTAAGTTTCTAGAGATTTTATTAAAATGATAGTAATGCCTACATTCTGATATCTATCGGCCTGATTCTATAATATGGCTATTTGATCAGTTAATAATATATGGGCACTAGACACTATATAGCTTCAATATACAAATGGTAGTATCAGAATCAGAGAAAATTATCTTTTAATTTTCCTATTTTCTGATCCCGGTTGATACGGAGCAATATTTGTGACAAATGATATAATTTACTATTTTTCAAGATGGCAATATTTACTTATAAATGAATTAATTAATTACTGTTATTAATTTTTGTTAACAACATCAAAACTGTGGGTGTAAACTAAGATTCCACCTTTCGAGTACATCTTAATGATTTAAAATGGACGCAGAGGTTGCAGTTCTGAAAATAATACTTCTTTATCTTAATAGACGACTAATGTTTGTTTTCAATTAAGCAGAAGCATTGTGTATTGCTGCCAGATGGTCTGGTGTGAGAATTTTATTTCTCACGTAAATATCCCCTGGTTGGTAACTACTGATTTTCTTGCAACAGATATACTTAGTAATCTATAGTCTAGCCACTATTTATTTTTACTTTACAAAAATTATCCAATGCGCTACGAAAATGTAAGTTTTTTTATGTAACAGTTTTTATAATATCATCGGTGTTGGTTATACGGAAGGTATAAATTCATGACACGAAATTAATTAAATTGATGTATTGTCTCATATGAACCGATGTGCACACCTTTAAGCGGATATTTATTTTTTAAAACTGGTTCACCTAATATATTCATATGAAAAACCAGTACTGCATTAATCAGACCGCATTGTTCAGTGATCGTGTCGCATAAAATACCTCAATACATTTAGTTGGTTTAACAACTTCATATTGCATGGTTCAAATTAACACTTTGATACCATATCAAAAACTTTCAACATGGGTCTATGATTAGCACGCTATATTCCTAACCCATATGTTGCGAGATATACACCTGTGACTAAATGAGAATTACTATTTACTATTTGTATCAACATAGATAATATCATAATTACCCACAGTTAATTCTAGAGTAACGATTTCCTCGATTTACAACAGCAAAATTTGTAATATTTTATACAAACACTCTGTATTATTAAAACAAAAATAAATATTAAGCTGCACAAGTATATTTAATAATAAATAAAAAATGTGTGTTATTTTTTTTTATTAGATTTTTGATTTTCATTCAATTAAATTCAATTTACTAAAAAAGCCGTAAAATATAATTCTGTCGAACATTGAGAATTAAATATAAATCAAAATTTGAACTTTATTTTTGAGCCCAATAACTCAGTACATGGAAAAGGCTGCTAATCTGAATGCAGCGTAAATTAATACTTTTTAACTTAATTAAATTGATCTTAAGTTAACCACTGTCATCGCATGATGTCAGTTGACGAAAGTGATATTAGTTTTGATTGATTAAAATTGCGATATAACATAGTTACCATTTGAGTATTTACGAAAGCGTTAAATTAAAAAAAGGCATTTTTTGTACCATGTTCGTTCCCAAGCTGAAGCATATAAGTTAATTTAAGTTAAGACATACACTTCGAAAGTGGAGTGTTTGTATCTCCGCAATGTGACGACATCTTGACAGATTATTTTCCCCCATAATCGTTTGTCAGATAATTGCTCAACCCAATGGATATCCAGTCCTAAATTTTTAGATTTTTAAAATCCGACAGAAAGAGAATTGAGCCCGCATTCCCTGGATTACTAGACTCGCATGCTACCAACAACGCTAACCGTGGAGACTATAAAAGGCATTTAATTGTATTATGTAAATGATGTATGTATTGTGATACATCATTTGATTATAAAATGCGCAAGTTAGTTCGGCATTAAGCTTGTGATAATTTTTTTATAGTCTGAAATAATTTTATATACTAAGCCATGGGTGGTCATTTTTTTTTATAAAAAACTTAAAATAGAACGTGACTTGTAGGATTTACACAAAATTTGTACCACTGTCATAAAGGGTGCAACTTAACAATTGTATTTGTTTTGATTGTATATTGACGCAACCCAAACAAACAACCCCTAAACTCAACAAATATTGTTAAATAGCATTGAATAAAACAAAAACAATATCATCACAAAAAGAGACTAGCTTTCAAAATATATTCTGAACAAAAACATGACATGTAAGATTTCTAATTGATTTTAATACTTACTTCAATAATTTTTTTTCTAAAATTATAATTTTTGACAGTTGCAACATAGTTTGCCTGAACTAGCCAGATTTCAATGTCCTGGATAGCCATTAAATACTATTTACAGATTTGTTGGAGCTACTGAATACTGTGCATGACCTGAAAAGATAGAAGAAAATTGGCGAGGGGATTCTTGAATACGCTTTGTATTGTTCATTTCGTATATAAGAAGAATTATTAATACAGTTTCAGGTATGGTAACTCCCTTAGATTTGTAAAATTTATTAATATACATATATAAAAAAGCGCTAGGATATAATGCAAGCACAGTCGCATTAAAAGACATGTAAAAATTCACATGGAGATACGTCACAAATTAACGTTATAAAATATAAAATGATTATTTCAATTGATAATCGGTCAATCAATTTATTAACTTTTAAATAGTTATTTCACTTTTCTATGACAATCTGAATATTGAATATCTTTTCAGTTCACATACCTTTAAATTTCAGGTAAAATCATCTCAAAATATTATTACACAACTACTCTACTAACTTTCATCCTGTGAATCACTGCAAAAAGAGGGTTTCTACCCTTATCTTTAAATTAGATTGAATAGTAATCAATGATTATTATTAGGTGTGTTTTCTCGAAATCCCAAATTTGTTTATAAATAAAAGTTGTAAAATAATGTAATCAATAACAATATTATCATGAAACAAATGTTGATAAATTGTTTGGCATATAGGAGTGCTTTACAAGTAGCTCAGTGATCAGGTATATACTCTTTTGGGTACATTAATAAATATATCAGAACAAACGTTAATACGCACTATCGAACTGTAACGAATACATGAAATAAATTTATAATGCGTCCACTGTGGGTGCAAATAGAGTTCTAATTTGTATACCCGACTATTACAACGGTGTTGGTTACATGTCAGGGATTGTTTTAATACAATTTGAATAATTCAGTGTTTTTATGTTAATGAATGCTTGTTTTAAAGTATTCTATGTGCGCAGCTGTTTAATATTGTGTGTTTATATTATCGGATAATATATAACATTACAACGCCCCCAGTAACTTTCGTCGTAATTATTATTGTTAATATTTAAACATAATTTAGTACAACTAGTCTATTTACTTGTCAAGCGCCTGAGGGTAAAAATCACAACGCGGCATAAGGATTAAATTTTATACGTAGAAAGATATCATAATGAGCTAAAATCTGTCATTGTGCACTGAAGGATTGTATATTAATCCAGATCTAAAAGAAAATTGGTCATCATATTTATCAAAGTCTTAATTTTATCTGATATTCCAAAGCTCATCACGAAAATATAACTGCAATTTAAATAAAAATATACATCGTTTCAAATACTAAACGAACAACAAATTAAATAAACAAACGATTCGGTTTGTACTTTTTCTCAAAATTTTTAAATCTCATACTTGTGCCCGGGGTATTTCCAAAGTTGTAGAGGAGAAGATTTTGAACAAGTATTTTTTGTATAAATGAACCATTCAACATGCAATCTAGTAGAAAAATCAATTTCAATTTCAAGAATCAAAAATAAACATCTAAAAACATGTTATAAGGTTATTTTATATAAAAAATATTTATTTAAAAATGTTCTCTTTTAAATTTTGACAATGTGGAATAAGTTATCTATAAATTAAATCTTTTTCATATGTATACTTCACTATCTTCTTTAAACGTACCTCTTTTGAAGTAAGTATTAAAAACTTACTTATTTATAAAAGTAAAACTCTTTCAATGAGCTCATTCATATTTTAGTAAATCATTTCACCACATTTATGTTCGAACGCCGGAGGTCCGAAACTGTATTATGAAGACTACAATGAGATGAATACTTCAGCACAATTTAAGGATTTAATAATTTTATTAAAATAAGTTAAGAATTGAGGCTGGCATTCGTGTATATTGTTGGCAACTTGGTAAGTATCATGCAATTTCATATGATTGTTTTTATCTTCGAATTTTCATTAAATGGTTAAATAATAGATCGTCACCGTGGAGCAAAAAGTCACTAAATAATATTGCAGGTATAGATGATTTAGATACCTATGTCAAAGTAGATAATTTTGAAATACCCTCCTTATTTATGAGTAAAATCGATCAATAATAATTTAAACTAAAAAAAAGGCGAATAATCATTAAATATTTTTTAGTATTTTTTTTATATAGTTATGCAATTAACATACTGATTGTACCGTTATCATATCGTAAGACTTAGAAAAAATATTGATTACAGTTAATTATTGAAAAAAACTTTTACTATCAGACAGACGTTTATTACATTTGTTTATTTAAAATTGCAATCACAAAACTTCCTTTATGTCAAAACTGTAAATTTGTTAGTTGGTGACTTTTCGCTCCACGGTGACGATATATTCCACGATATAATTTTGATACAAACGGAAACCGCAAATATAATAATGGCGGTATTCGGTTATCACCTGATGCGATAAATTAATTTATAATGAAATTAATTATAACAGGAGGTAATGTCTGATTAAACTCAAATGCTCATCAAACATTCGCGTTGGGCTGGCGGGTGTTGGGCTTTGGATATTTCTCAATGGGCGCTCACTCAAGCGCGAACGTATACTTGCAAATCTAAATTGTATCAGAAATCGTCAATTCGATAAAATAAAAGTTTATCTAGGTTACGCAATCTCATTTTTTAAATAAATATCTATCCAAACAATAATAAAAAATATCCAACTCAAAACATCGGCCTATTTATTCTGAATTGATAAAAAATTGTAGCATTTTTACATGTAATGAATTAAATAAAACTAATCAAGCATTCATTAATTGCAAAATAACTTTATAAAAATAAATCTTTTCCAATTCTCAGTATTTACAGTTTTACGGCTTTTTAATCACAAATTACAAACATAATTTATTTATTTTAAATGCTGGTATCTTCACTCATTAAAATTAATTTATATTTCTATTAGATAACAAAATAATCCCTACAGCTGTAACTTGGTCACTTAAACGAATTTGACAGATAATTTTTTATTTATTTGTTTGTTATTTTTTCAAATAAACATCTCCATAATACGAATCAGTTAACTAATCAACTCATCAACTTTATGTAAGCAGGATATGCAACAGAAATAGATCGCGAGCATTTAGCAATTCGTCACAAATACGAGTAGACTAGTCAAAATGTGAGAAAATATGACAAAATCGCCCGATATTATAAATCCATCAGATATAAAGTAATACGAAGTTTTAATACACGGATATTTTCAACTCACTATATAGGTAAAGACACTCGTATTTTAAAACTTATTTAACTTCATTATTAACTTTAGGACTTATGTATTATTTGTGAGGTTTGATATGGTATTCTTTTCATTAAAAATAACAAATTAACGATCAAAATGTTTACTGTTACTGAACGATTTGTAGCTATATTCATAGAAACTTACACTAATAATACTAATTCGTCAATTTAATTGGAATATAACAAAGTCACTTATCAGTTAAACTATTATTAATTCATAATCAATACATATATTAGATACTTATTAATTCAAACTTAGCAGAATAGCATTGTCATTATAACTGTGGCTTAGTATTTTGTTGGATTATTGTAAGGATTTGTAATTATTATATTATAATAAATAAAGAAAATAAAATATACTGCCTGTAGATATTAGAGACAAACTTTTATATACAGGAGTTGGTGGAGATTAATATTCTTACACTCAAACTCATTGAAAAATGAATATTAGATAACTTTCACGTTTTGAATGTTATTCAGATATATTGTCAGCTGATATCGTTCAGATAAAGTGAGTTTTAGTGAAGCAGATAAGTGTTATAATAATAATCTAAAAATCAAATTGTTTTTACGAGGTTGCATAATTATATTATCCAATTTAAATATAAACCAATGTTTGGTTTGGTAATAAACATAATTAATTTTTATTAAAAGACAGCCTTGGTGTTTGTACATTGTCCTTGGAAGCCTTATTTGAATTTATTATTAACGTAATTTTCTTTTAATTACCTTTGTCATGAAGGTGGTCTTAATTTAAAAGAGTCTTTTACAACTCAGAGTCACAATAGTAGATTATTAAATCACAATAACGTTTGGCATAATCAAACCAGGTATAAAGTTTAATTCTTGGTGTGTAGAATGAAACCACAACAATGGTCCGGCGGAGAATAATTGTGTTCGATTCGTGCTTGTCCATACTCATTCGTAGTAATTACTGTGCGATTGATTGGAGAGAAACAGTGTCGTTCGAGGAAATGTTATATCTTTTGTATTGCAGTTAAGCATGGAAAATCCGTTCCCATAATAATAAAAACGCTGTGTAATTTTGTACATTTATTCTCTTTTAATATGGTAAGTAAAACAATAAACTAAAAACATAATAGACATCAGAATACAAAAATTCAAAAATGTACTGATCGTTACCAATAAATTTACCGCTTGTGAACTTTTTACGCACATGCTAGTTCACTTCAATGACGACCAAGAAGGTAATTTGGGCGTAAACATTTTTTTCATCGCAGGGGCTTCACGTTCTTTATTTCATAGTTTACGCTTAAATAAGAGTAAAGACGTGGCACGTATAATAACAAATAATTTTTCGTCGCAATATGTACTGCAGATTTTTAAATCGAATATTTCTGTATGACGTATGTTATGGTCATCCCATTTCTTATATCTTCATGGGGTCTTTAACAAACGCCTATTGATATCGTGTATTAATTAGGAAGCTATTCATTTATTTGCGTAAATGATTGGAGAATAGGGTATATATTTATTGAATACCATCAACTCAATGTATTAGTTGTTACGTATTACAATATAAGTAAGCTTTTTGAGCTTCCGAACTTATAATGCATACTGACATACATGAAATTAGGAAAGTGTACATTATTACATAATGCAATTAGTTTAATATAGTTTACTTTTAAGATAAAGTGAAAAATCGTTTATTGAAATACGCAGTGGTTATTTTACTAGTGCTACGTTGGAATGCGAATTATTCGTCTTATAACATTAATGATAATCTCTATTATTTTTTATTAAAAATATATTTTATAATAAATTTTTGTAGAGGATACACTCGAATGCCCAATCTAATTTACCCTCCGTCATGCATTTGAGAATATATTTTATTATTTTAGCAGGATGTAACTTTTCTTGCACACGCACTGGTGACTGCACTGGATATTGGATTGAATCGAGTCGTCGCATAAGGCAGTTTATTATATAATATGAAATCCCTGAACCGTGTTCATGAGTCTTCGGCAATATAATCTTTCGCATTAGTCAACCTTATAAGTAAAAGCTTTTTTATGATAATAGTCACTTTACGATACTGACTTAAAAATAAATATAATTATTTTATTTATCTAAAAAATAAAAAGAAATAAGTAATTAAAACTTCAGGGAGTAATCACGTAGACAAATTTCTACTTCAAAATATATCATAGTCATTCCTTATCATTTTTACTCCAAACAGATCATGCAAATTAAGTATAATGCATATTTTTATTGATTGTCAATAAGACACCTTCATTTTTATGTTTTTACTACTCAAGCTCGTGATATTTTTTAATACATCAGTCCAGTGAACAATGCGATAAAATAATTTTTATAATTTTTAGAATATTTTAGGATAATTCGTAAAAGCTCATTCATTTAACTCGTTAAGTCTATGTCCTGTATAAAAATACACAATATGTGATTTTTTATTACTCTCACTATTCTTTAAAAGGAATCTTATAATAATCAGTATGTGTTGTATATTATAGTTTTGTTTGATTAATTAAATATTATGGATACAAAATATTGGATTGGTATGTATATGAACGATTATGTTGTTAGCAAGGTGAACCACATAGCTTTGTCTTATGGAGTGACAAAATGCTTGTCTTGGAATACAAATAAAAATCTTATAGCTAGTCGTAAAGATATACTAAAATGAAATAAGAATATCATGTCATTGTATAAACAATTACTACATATAAAGGACATATATGTTCTTATGAATACGTTACGAAAAGAACTTTCAGCATGCAATTCTTATTGCAACATAAAAATATATTTTTCTATCCAATATTGGAATATAATACGGAAAAGATCTTTTCAAAATCTTTTGGAAGTATTTTGTTTACAATAATATCGAATTACAAGTAATTATTTTCAGATAGAAATTACTAATTTCAGATTTTAATGGCATTCAAAAAAAAAGTAAATTATGTAATTTTATGAATATGTTTAAATCGTAGAAATCTAATGAATCTATATAAATTTTACAATCAAGATATGCGATTATTTTTTATAGCAATAAAAAATATCTGTACTGTGAGCAAAATAGCAGAACATATTCGGTTTAGCATAAAACTGTATTTTTAAGTGAAAACTTCTGGGAGAGTTAATGTAAAATACATGAGGGACAGGTAAATGCTTATTATTGAAAATTACATGCCATTATACTGTATGTTTCAGTTTCGCATTTGCAGAAAAAGGAAACGAAGAATTAACACAGCGAGAACCGTTAAATTTTTGGGTTAAAAAAATTACACTTAATATCTTTTGTATTTAGTTCATTATTGAACTAATTTATATGATAACTACACTAATTTTAAATGGTCTCCTCAAATTTCTAGTAAAGTAGCTCTGAATTTTAACAATATATCTTCAAATCCTTAAAATACAATATTTTACTTTACTTTGGCATATAATTATTACATACATATATATAAGGTAGAGCATATCGATCTACACAGTGTGAAGATATCTGCTTCGAAAGTTGAGTAACTATATGAAACACCCTAATGTAAAGATACGTATATCTTGGCAAATTATTTTTCATGAGCATTGTTCATCAGAAAATTGCTCAATCCGATAAACAACCAGTACTGGCTTTTCAGTTTTTTTTATCCATCAGATGTGGAAATCAAACCCACATTCCCCGGATGCA
The DNA here is from genome assembly GCA_022683975.1 of Rhyacophila evoluta. Taxonomy (NCBI): domain Eukaryota; kingdom Metazoa; phylum Arthropoda; class Insecta; order Trichoptera; family Rhyacophilidae; genus Rhyacophila; species Rhyacophila evoluta. The sequence goes on from JAGVSQ010007968.1 coordinate 12,185, forward strand.
ATTTGGGCACGTTAACCTCTCTACTACCGAGGAATTTGTATTTGCCAGTAAGTTTTTATGAATAAACACACACAATAATTACAGAAAGAAACTGACTAATATCATATTTTATACATATATGTTTAATATTTTTTAAATGTATATGAGGTATATTCGTTCCAAATATTAATTGAATAGTTTTTGTTATCTCTACAGATTTTTTTCTACGACGATAGATTGGTAGAGAAACTTTCTATTCACTTTGTATCCGGCTAATTATTAAACTATTTTTACAAAACTACATATCTTGAACCTATGACCTCAGATGCCAAATCACACGCTTGCGAAAGTAGCCCTAAATGGTGAGGGATATAAAGTAATATTACTAGCAATTAAAGCTGCATGGAGTAATTTTATCGCCAAAATTAATTGAATATTTTAGTTATATTTCGAGTATTATTGTAGCGTTTGCCAATTTGTATTCATGAGCCAGAATGGGTTTACTACCTTCGTTTAAGTACTGGGTATTTTTATTATTACTTCACAGCACTGAATTATGTATGCTCTATCTTTGGTATAAAAATATATGCGTGTTGTTACATAAACTATCAACTGCTGGATAAATTGATAAGTGTCATTATACTGTGTATTATATAAATAAACCTTCATTATAATTTCAACGGCTTATACAGAACTATTTCCTTAATCGTAACATATTTATAATATGTGAAGCTTAATGCTATTTAACGTGACATGATTGTATCATTTATCACATTAATGGGAAATGCTAAAATATTCAGATTTTTAAAAGAATTCATAACAATATTTTTTTTGTATTGTGACTTGTGACTAACGAATCAATTCAACAACGTTTCATATAACTTGAGAAACAAATTATTCTATTTAGGATACTATATTTTTAATGATATCGAAAACAGTTCGACACTAAGATGACAGAATTATATAATATATTCGACATACTGGATATAACTTACCACGCTCACTAAATATTTAAAAATGAGTAATCATAAAAATTGATAAAATATGATTTAAATACATATGCTAATTGATACCTTGATAATAATGATAACGGCATGGTGTTGTTGTATTGCAGTTTTCGAGTGTGGTATTATTGCAAAAATAATTGCCTCGATTATTGATATCTTCCATTGAAGTGTGAGAAACTGTACTTTTGTTTTGTTAATATCTTGAATAGTATCCATCTAACTCACTGGACATGCTTTCTCTGTTATTGTCTCTTTACTTGTATTATTAATAGTTAACTAATATATGTTAAGCTTCATAATTTTATTTATCACAAATGTATACTAGTTTGTTTTATTTATAGTCTATGTTACGAATGCTTTGAGTTTCGTAATATTCGCAACTTGTAAAATATAATAGAATAAAATAAAATAATATGAACTTTTGCATGAAAATAAAATGTGTGAAATTTGATTATGTAAATATTAAATTGGTACCCACCCGACCAATGAGCGATTTGTATGGTTTTATTTAAAAGTAAGATTTTCATAATTTGTAATTTAAAAATTTGTAAAAAAAAATCAGTGTTTATAAAATAAATATATAACATTGGTTTTACGTTATGATTTAAGAAATTTTGTGCATAAAATGTTTATTAATGATTTCATTGAAACATTTTCAGCAGATATCATTTTGATGACATCGTTTCATTTAAATCTTTGTGTTCTAGACAAAAATTTTTGAAGAAAATCACTGTATTTTATACCATAAAAATCTAGTAGTATAAAAACAACGTTATAATAGTTAAGGACATAACTACAGTACTCTTAATGGAAATTTAATCGTTCTTGGTGACGATCGAGATAGTCAAAAAAGTTATTTTTTACAATCAAATGCATAGATAAAAAGTCAATCAATCAACTGCTGCTGCAAAGGCCTAACATTTTATGTTCAACCCCTCAAAGAATTATATACAATGAGTGAAAAAGATAAGGAAACATCCAGTGTTGTATGAGTAATGCTTTTGATGAATTTTTACTGTAGATATATTTGAATGCATCTCTAAAAGTGATTTGAAAAGGGAGTACACAATACAAAAAGTGTATAGTTGCTTATTCATTATGATAATGACAGTGTCTTTTGAAAGCGAACGTTGAACTGATCTATTTTATAATTATTTTATAAGTTTTTTCAAAAGAAAATTCAAATTTCTTCATCAAATTCGTAATTGTGTTTTAATTACGTTTTGAATTCATCAAGTTTGAAATAGTTTTATAATTTTACCGACATAAAAATAATGAATATTATTTAATAATCGTTAAAAAATATTAAGTTTTATAAGTAAATATCTAAATCGTTCGTGAACCGATATTGAATATAGGATTGCCGTAATGTTTTAATATACACAGTGATAAACATACCATTGAAATGTCATTTAAATGTCTACTTTACTGATAGAAATTGATTTTGAATTAAAATCGTTCTGAAATTTTCGAACTATAATATAATCTATGGATTTAATTTGTGGACATTTTTTCATATGGATGTATTTTAGAGGTTTTAGAAATAATGCAAATCTGTAAATAATACACATAAAAAATAATAGTTTAAAGTAAACATAATCAGTTGAAATACGACTTCATGGTGGAGAGGGTTCAGAAGAAATTTCTGAGAC
>JAGVSQ010007969.1:0-14819 GCA_022683975.1 Rhyacophila evoluta
AAACAAAAAGGGACCCGGGCAACGCCGGGTACTGATCAGCTAGTAATAAATAATTAGTAAGTTATATTATTTACCAGTTTTAAATAATTTAGAATGTTATATTATTTGTTAGTATATTGTGCTAACCTCAATTTAATGATATTAAAAATTGAATTGATAATTTTAATTCACTTTTCTAGTTTATAGTGCCTAAAAGAATAAAAGGTTTAAGTAATTAACTTACTTCATGTCTAAATATAAAAAGCACAAAACGAACTTTCCATAATAAAGCTGTTTTATATTTAATTATTGTAAAGTGAATGAGAAAGCTCTGATATTATATAATAAGTAAGTAGCAATGCCAGGTAGAAAATGCTTTGTGTGAGGTTTTGTCTATTGTCTATGAATATTGAAAAGCTGTCAACACTGCCTGAATAACTGAACACGTTGGAGGCGCAGAACAGCGATGTCGGCTGGTATTATACATACTATATTATTATTATTTCTAAAGAATCTTTCTACCCACAGATAATGTATTATAATTTTTGAGTTACAAGAGATTGTTTGAATATTGTTATTATGTTTTTGATATCGTCACATATAAATGATAATAAATTTAGGTCTAGTGAATAATTAACAGCTTTCGTAGACGAAAGAAGCTTTTGAATATTTAATCTACAATTTCATTACTCAGAATTTCAATTGCTTAATTCCATGTATTTATTTATCATATGACAAACGTATACAATATAATTTAAATACATAAAGAATATGTAATTATGATATTTTATTCATAAAATAAAAAGTAACAATTTAAAAAGGCAACATATTTATATTATTTAAATTGCCTCCATTGGATTAAAAGATTTTTCATAAAGCAATGTACAAGTTAACAAATTGAATACTTAAAACAATATATTAGTTGAGCTTTTAGAATATCTAAATTGTATTATTTAAATTATTATACATCATTATGTAATAAAAAAATGTCTATAAAGGATATCCACGGTAGCTTTAAGGTTAGCTTGAATCACACATCTGCGATATTTAAAAAAAATACAAAGATACCCAATGGATTGAGCAATTGATTGACAAGTTCAAGTGAAAAAATATGTTAATAAATCTTGGCAATGAGCTGATTTGTGTGCTCAATTTCTTAAGTAGGCTTTTGACGATATGGAGATTGATTTGTACATATTTCGTAATGGACACGGTAAATAGTAGTGATGTCACAACATTTTACATTTTTAATTTTTTTTTTAATACCATATTTGCTCCCAAAGTGGAGCATATGGATCTACACATTGTGAAGAAATCCACTGCAAAAGTGGAGTATACTAATCAATGTGAAGACAGGTTGACAGATTATTTTTCACGAGAATTGTTGAGAATTGGGCATCCAGTCCTGCATTTTCAGATTTTTAAAATCCGACCAGATGGGGAATCGAACCCGCGTTCCCCGGATTGCTAGGCACGCACGATACCAACTACGCTAACCGGGGAGACTTTATTTTATTTACATTTATTTATGTCAATATTTTTATGTCGTTAGTTAAAAAGTGATAATAAATTTTACAAATATTTGATTTAATTGAAAAATTTAATAAAATATTGAGCTGAAAATCACTCTAATTGTATTTACTACTTGTACGGAAAACTATGGTGTGATTTTAGCTTCCCGTAAAACTGGCGTGTAGCATTTATAGGACGTACTCGGCGGAAATAAGAGATGCTGGTATGACCTAATAGAATGAAAGCCAACTGGCTGGTGACAGAGATTCCTGAAGGTGCTATTTAGCAGTCATATACTACATTAAGGAAACAAATATGGAGGAAGACGTAAGACTTACTATTGCGTAAATAATTATTTTTGAAATATTATTATTTACATAATGTTATATTACATGCTTTGATTACCTCGTTACAGTCAATTGAGCTTTGAGAGTTCTTATTAAAGTAAATACACAATAGAAATTGTTTGTAAACTTTACGTATCTGTCTCGACGCCCACTAAGTTTCCTTAGATTTCCCGAGTTTTAAATAGTCACGGACCTATCATATTCCAATACAGTGATCTCACCGCATTGACATACTAACAACAAATTCATTCATGTTTTAATCGACTCAGCTACCTTTCCTTGAAATATTACGATATATATCGGGTCAGTGTTCGATTTCAGGTAAAGCTTATATATTTGTTTATTTCAGTTTAAGAAAAGTTCACATAACAAATGATAAACTTATTGAAAGAAGAACCACTAAAATATCAGTATGATATTCTAAATAATATAAATGAAAGTAAAGAATTATCTGTTCAATTTCAAATAAATAAATAATTTTATTACGTTATTTAATAAGCGGAAAGCTAATTTGCCTCGTATATTCTCTAGTGTGATGCAATAAAATAGAGATACATCAATTGGAAAAATCTAATATATATTTAATTCAACAAAAAATGGGCATATCAATTTTCTTTTTTTTTAATATATATTTTCGACTGATGGTGCTTGATGGAAATTTATTTTAAATTCTAAATTATTTAAAACTGGTAAACTTCCATATGTGAGATCACTGTTAGCGACTCGGGCTTCGCCTTTCGGCATTTTTTCTCTAAAAATCATGCATTATTTGATATGATTTATTTTACCACTTGATGAAATAAGTCCTTAGATATCGATAGTTTATTATATGTACTATATAATTTTGTTTATTCTATTTAACAAATTATTTGCTGTTCTATATATATATAAGAAGGAGATCATATACCAGATAAAAGAATATTTTTTTTCTAAATTAATCTATTTTGAAATTACAGATGGCAGTAAGTTGAACAATAAGTGTATTTAATATCATTTAATTAATTTAAAAAAAAACTGAATATCGAAAAGTTGTCAAAAATTATCAACGATATTTTCGAAGACAATTCAATAATGTTATACGTCTTTGAGACGAATCGGAAGACAGTGAAAGACGTCTGATAATGTAACGGCTGGCTTAAAAAAATGTAAAGTGACGCAAGCTATTCAGGAATATTTTGAAATTTGGCTCCAAAAATATAGTATAAAAGAAAACATTGTCAAATTTTTGAGCCAGATAAAAAATCTACAAGCCTTGAATGAAAACCGAGTTAGTATTTTTATTTCCACTTCTACATTTGCATGCGCGACTATTTTTATTTATATTTTTTACCAAAAGAGATTTTCCTGTTAGGCAAGCAACATGAAATTCAAATTCAAACGTAATGTGGCCACATAGAAAAAAGTTCTATTATTCTATGAGTTAACGTCTGGATGTATCAACACTTTTTTGCACTTATTTTAATAGCCATTTTCGCAGATATATGGAACGTAACATATTATTTTTGATAAAAAGAATTTCAAATGTGCTAGTATGATACGGTATTTTTAAAATTTATTACACCTTTTTTTCACTAAATATGTTTCTTTTTCAACAAAAACACTTAAACATATGTATACAAATTGTGTAATATACACTATATCCATTTCAAAATTTGAAAATATATATAGATCTCTGTAATATCATTAATCTCGTGGGAGTTATGAGACTTGAACTGAAAATATTCTCCGAGGATGCGCGTACATTAAAAATATAAACAATATAAATAACTAATGAAGGATGCTTCATATAAAAAAAAAATATAAACTTGAGCCAACTCGAAAAATAAAAAAAATACTGGCTTAAGCTTTAACCATTTTTAAAACTATAATAATTATGTACGCTCTTAAATGAAAACAATAGATATCCTATGAACTAATTATCATGTGGAATTCAATTTAAATGGTCATAGAATGGAGTTTTTTATTTTGTTTTATAAGAGAACAGTAAATAGTTTTGTTTAATTTCGTGAAATTTAATAAATATTTCAATGAGATTTGGAATTGTATTTATAATGGCAATTTATTTTATAATTGATGTCTATGATTAATATATGAAATATTATTTGATGAATTGTGATAGAGTAATGCAAAATGTACTACTAGATAAATAAGAATAACATTTTCCCTGTAAACTATTGCTGTTGTAATACGGTGTATTGATTTTTTCCCATTTCGATATACGAACTAATCCATCAAATAATCCCTCCCAAACCTTCCAGCTGTATCACGTCCACAAGTAATTCCACAACATTGAAAATGTTTCGGATATATTTTAAGTAGGAACAAAGCCGAAATCACAAAATGGTGGAACGACAGCGGCTAACGTATTGTGGAAATGTGGAAGAATCGACGCGGGCTCACATTATTTGGAATGATGGTTAAGAGAACGTGATGGGGTTGCTAATGCGCAGCATTGTGGAATTTTTCCACATTTTTTTCTTGTTAATGCTGCATTTTGAGAGAACAAGTAGGTTTTAGTCAAGTCGCCATGAAAATAAAACGATAACGTTCCAAGCATTTCTAATTAAATATTTTTTGATTAAAATAACACGCCGTTTCTCCAATTAGCAATGTATAATTAACTTTAAAAATGCTTTTTTTAACGATTCATATATATGATATAAATGAGAGGAGTTATTTGTGACAAATAAAGTGCTGTATTTACATACACGATACATATAATTATACATAAAATAAGAGGATATAAAATATTAACATTTTCATTTATACAATTGCATTCATAAATATACAAATAAATATTGTATAGCGGAATTTGGAGCAGAATATCTGGATACTGTGTAGATTCTTATGCTCCAATTTCGAAGCGGACCTAGTATACAAAATAATTAAAAGTCTTTCATAAAAATGACCAATTATCTTTTCCTAACTGGTCATAATAGTTTCATTATTTATAACAGATTTATTTTAAAAATAATTTGCGTTAGTTACCATGTTAAGTTACAAAATCAATAACCATAATTGTATTACGTGTATTTAGATTTGTTGTAGGTTTGATTTACTGTGATCAAGCTTTTTACTACATGAATATTAAATGTCTTGGCATTGATGGTTTAGTATTTTTCTTATTATTGCTTAAATAAAGTGTTTGTGTTTTCACTGTAATTAGATTTGATGATTTGAATTAATTTCTATTTAAATAGAATTTAGTTTTCTGTTATTATGAAAACATAACTTGTTAACTGGCAGATATTGATAAAAGTTCGACCAAGTAACTTTATAGTTGTAAGTTACTGTACTGAATTACTCAATGGAAAATTTTCTGTGGCCGGGAAGAATACTTTTGTGGTTATAATGATTTTATGTATACGACCTTATTTAAAGATGAAATAAAACGCTCACATTGACATTATTCCAAGTACCATAATCAAATGATTCAGTTAGTTAAAGAAAATATAAAAAAATGACTTCATTTTTTATTTATTTCCAAGAAAAAAAATGATAAATTTATATTCTTCATTTAGAAGTAATCTTTTATATATTGGTAAATCATAACATCAGATAAAACACTTGATTGAATCAATAAAAATGACCAAATTTGTCTACGTACATTGTAGTTATTTCAACTCATCTAATATTTGCAAGAAGAGTCAAAATTTTTCTTTAATTGAATTTTTAAGACGATGCAAAATGCTATTTTGTGTTAATGTATCACTTCTTTTATATTCAAGTTATATTTACCGAAATAATGTAAAGTTTACTTGATGTGAAAGAGACGATAACATAAAAACAATCGATATGGAATTTAAAAAACGTTTTTGGATAGCTAAGATTTAAATACTTATGTTTTATTAACTCATACGAAGCGTGTCTCATGAATTTTCCAAAGTTTTGTTAATATTAAACTGTGTTATCTAGAAAAAAGGTGATTTATTTTTAGTCATGAATAACCACGAGTTCTATTATAAACTTATTTTAAAAACTGCATACGTTTTAAATAGTTATATGTTTATCGTACATTAAGATTTTAATATTTTCGAAAATCAGAAAAATATACTTACAGTTATGATTTTATTTCTAAGTCATGGTTTTAAATTATCATTCAAATATATTACATTTGAATAAAAATATATTTATATATGCATAATTTATACGCAACGGAAAAAACTAATAGTTTCTTAAAGTATGAAAGTAACAAGAACATCTTGTTTCCTCTGTAGTGAAATTATATACATAAGATATCTTTATATTCACATACCAATAAGCTTCAAATCAGGTAAGACGTGTTGAAAGTTCTCTATGAAAATAAAGAGCTTTATGTTTTACAATTCTCATAAGACAAATGGCTTATTTGTGTACCAAATCACACCACTTGGAAATTTTCCGATACTTGTCTGAGAGAAAAGTAATAAAAGCTTGGCAAACATTTTGCGCTCAAAACTTACGCAGCAATTGAAACAAATGCCTTACTTTGTTTCAGTTTTTTGAAAAATTCCCGACTGAAAGTTTTCCGCCAAACGCAAGTGAGCGACTCAAAGTTTTGTGAAGTTTTTCGCAGATGGATATTACCTACAAGGTGTAGTGAAATTTTATGTCCAACCGTAAAAATTATTGCACTGCAAACTTAAATTGTGTTTTTTTTTTAACTTTTTTGTGTGTTACATTCATATTTAAACGCAAACGATAGTTAAACGTTTTATAAGAGAACTGCACTAGAAGTTTTAACTAAAATTTTCCATCAATAATCTTTTACATAGTTTTCATCTCATTAACAAGAAATTATAATGTAAATAAACTACTTTTATATATGACACGAGCGCTGTAAAAGTCTAACATATAGATCTGCATGATATGAAGATGTCTGCTCTGAAAGTGAAGTATATACAACTTTTTAATGTCAAGTCTTGAAAGAGTTATCATGTGAATTGGTTGAAAGACGACAGCTTAACCCAATCTAATTCTGGAAAAATCTGACAGATGTCGGAATCGAATTTGTACTCCCCGGATGCGTAGAATGTACGCTCACATCTAGATTACCAAAGAAATAATACTTATGGTAGTTTTATATCTCAATTAAACCAACATACAACCATATTATATATTTAAATTAATACTTTTTATACTAAGACTGAGATGAAATCTCACAAAAAACATTGAATACGAGCCATCATAAAATGTGAGCTTTTTTATAGATTTATGAACAAGCAATAGCTATTACTAAAAATTAGAACTGCTACTCAAAAAATGAACAAACGATTTCTTGGTACTTGATTTTGATCATCTAAAGATAAAAGGCTCTTTAAAAGATTCCTGTAAAGTGATTCTGCGATCTGCGTCATAAATAATTAAGAATTAATATTTTCGACTGATGGTGCTTGATGGAAATTGATTATGAAGCGTAGTATGTTATATGTTCGCTCACTGCCCGCATATAGTGCAACCTAAAGATGCCGAAAGGCGAAACCCGGATCGCTAACAGTGATCTCACATATGGAAGTTTACCAGTTTTAAATAATTTAGAATGTAAGTTTAAGAGTTAAAGCAGTTACTTGAACAAGGCAATATTATTTGTTGAAATGAATGTTGACAATAAATCAATAAAATATGCTTCATTTTTATTAGATTTTACTTATAATATTTCGATAAAGCGTAGACAAATATATTGTAAATAATTTATGAAGTTACAGTCGCCCGAAAAGTAGGTAGAAAAATAAAAGTTCTGATATTCATACAGAAAACAAGAAAACAAAACTTTTAAATCCAAAAATACGTTCATAAACATATTTTTGGGAACTGCTTTCGAAGCGGACATTTCGTATTCTATGTATCTAGAGCAGATAATGTAACCTTTTGGAATTCAGGCTATTTATTCATGTTTTATGATTTTCAGAAAATAAATGCATTTTATTTTGTATAACTTAAAATAAAAATGTACAAGAAAGCATTTTTCTTTAGAAAAGCTCCTTCTTTTAGATGACAGATTAAAAAGAAAGCTGGAAATAAGATGTTTTATGACTGAAATCTTTAAAGACTTTTATTTTTACAAATATGTGAGAGCAGTTACAGACTTTTATATTTAAATGATTTTACTTCAAACTGTAGTAAGTCAAAGGCTTCATATTAAAAAATGCAACTCTTGCACAATATTTGAAAATAATATAAATGCTTTGCGATACCATTTTTTCACACTTAATGCGCTTATTTTAAATATGAATGAATGGATTAAAATGAATACTTTCAAAGAAAAATTGTTTTTAGCTTATTTATAATTTTTTAAAATAGTTATAAATAAGCTTTCATGCTTTATTTAATTGAATAACATTCTTCATGATTTAATTTAATAACTTTCATGACATCAGAATAATTAAGATAGGAAATCATAAAATCTTTAATATTTTCTATATCTATCATACCATTATTTATATGGGTGCGTAAGAAGTTTTAAAATCAATATTTTTGGGAATATAATATTTAAATATTACTAAAACATACTCTAAAGATTTTTCAATGTATGAAAAATTGGGAAAAATACTTTGGAAATCAGTGTTTTGAATCTCAGTGCCACTGCCGCAATTTAAAAAATCAAAAACGCAGGATTGAATTTGTAATGGGTTGAGCAATTGGCTGACAACCAATTATCATGAAATCATATCTGTCAAAATAAATCTTCATAATGCGTAGATCCATACAATTTATGTCTATCTATATTCACACTATTGAAATTCAAATAGGTCATTTTACTAGCAAAATTCTTAAAATACTAACTTTAACCATATTAATTGCAGTTATAATTTATACTATTTATTATGCAAAATCATCTATCACGCAATTTGTCTCAGCAATACATATATAGACGTTTATATATATATTATATTAATGCTTTTCGTTTCTGAATAGTTGATAACTAAATTAATCTGAACGAACGAATGGTATTATAATCACATAGATACATCAAAAGTATAGCATCAAATCTATTTTTTTTTGCATATCACAGATAAAAATATACCGAAGAATGATTCTTTTAAAATATAAAATAGACAGATATCAAAATTGGCGATTATAATAAATGCCTATTTAAAATACTGCTGAAAATATGACAGATATTGGTAAAAAAAATTTTGATATCAAATTTGAAAAGGGCAACAAAAAATATATTGCATCAATGATGATAAATGTGTTGAAGTGTTTAAGGATTCTGTGTGCGTACAAAAAAAATATACGGACTGAAAATTGTCAAAGGACATTAAAAGTGAGTTACGGTGAAAAGGTTCTTTTTAAAAACTTCGTCGCGTGATAGAAAATATTCATCGGTTAAGTTTAACGACATCTCTGTGTAGTGACCGTCATGAAAACGAGGCTACAAACTCCAAAGTTATTGTTGGTAAATTTCGATTTTATGTCTGTCACTTTCGAGGTTATAACTTCCGACCAATTCGAATTTGAAGCTTTATTACCGTACTCATCTCGAAGTCACGTACAAGGATTTTTACGGAAATCAAAGTTTATTAGGTGGAAATTATTGAAATTGTATTTAAAGTTATTATTTTATACTTTTCCAGTAGGATAGGTTTAATAAAAACCTTTTAGTATTTTTAGAATTTAACATCAAAACTAAAATACATAAAAAATATCACAAATAAAAAGAAACTTTCTGTTTCTGTCATTATAAATATACGATTATTCTTATTATATTTTGACTGTGAAAAGGAAAATACACCTAACCTTCATTGGAATTTTTTACAAGAGGCACAAAAAACGTTTATCTAATGATTTGGAGCCAACATCAAAACATTATATAGGCTTAAAGCTGATGTTTTATTTAGTCAGTATAATATTAATTTGATAAGTTATTTTTAAAAATCAAAAAAATGATTAGGTGGAACCTTTTTTTCCCGGTTGACTATTTCACAGGCCATGCTTTTTTCAAACTTAAAAGTTACATTTAGATGCTACAATAATTAGGCATTTTCAGCTTATATCCTTTTCATAGAAAGTGTATTAAATTGTAAGCCTTCTGATAATCGAATAAAAGCTATTTTGAAAATCTGAGAGTTACGCACTTTTTCCTTTCGACACCCGATTTGTTTTCTATAAAGGAAACATGTATTTTTAATGAAGCCTCCAGATATCTCCATCATTTGTCAACAGCAGTACATTATCTACTATTTCTCGAATTTTTAAATTCCATTACATCATATACAAAATAAATTAGACTTTCAGGATACCAAATTTTCATTCTATCAAAAATAAGGCTTGAATAGTTGGTGCTCTTGATGAATTTTAAAAATTTTAGTTAGTTTAAATACATTTTAAAATTTAATTTTCAATCAAAACAAATTTTTGACAAGTAATTACAACAGGCTTTAGGACTACAATCGTCAGAATAATATATACATATTTATTAATTAATATAAAAATATGTTTTAATTGCTATTATAATATGTAATGTCCCCCTCCGTGGCCCAGTAGTAAGCATTGAGTTGCGGTGTCAATGGTTTAAGGTTAAATTTCAACAGTGACTGGAATTAAAAAAAATGAATATACTGAACAGAATTTTCTATGAGTCAGCAATTGGGGAATATTTTTGTCAGAATTCTCATGAAGAAAATCTATTTAAACATGTCTTTACATTGTTAAAATGTATTTGCTATTTTAGTCAACATTGCTCTGGTAAGATTAATATGCTCCACTTGGTTAAAATAATTTAAAAATAATGGTTACAAATATTGTATTGAATATTTATCTAAAGGTGATAGAAATACTTCAATTCTTTATTTGATTTAGTCTTTGAGAGTTTGTGGACATCAAAACATTGTTTAAACTATAAATTTGAAACTTCATTTCGAAAGAGTGAAATATGTGAAAAACAGTAAACCTGAAATCTATTTTCGCTTTCGAGTATTTTGTGAAAATTTTCAGCACTTTGTGTGAGTGACTAGTTTGTGCTGTAACCGCAATGTTACGTTTCCAGATTGGCGCCACTGTCGCGTCCGGTTGACTCGATCTGACGTCACGCGTAGTTTCCACTTCGTAACATGAATATAAATAACGCTCTTGTCGCATACGTTTAAGTTAGTATTAATTTAATTTCACCACCTTACTCAAAAGTTTTCAATGTTATACGATACCGTTACGTTATAAATAATATGTTTGTAAACTAGTATCATACATTTATTAAATATTATATTAAATACAATATGTTTTAACATGTACATTCTAAAAATGGAATTTTTTTTTAGTACGATATTTGATTAGCTGCTAACAAATCAAACCATAAAACATTTAGCTCTCAATTTTTTGGATTTTATTCTACGTATACATATAGCACTACTATAAGCTATAAAATATATGAGTGTGTCTATCTATCACAAGAACTCCCGCCAAGCAATGAATACTAGCAAGTGAAACTTCCACATTTAACTTTCACTACTAATTGTCTGGTCAAGTGTTCAACTGGTCAATTGAACGTAAACGATGATCAACAAAAGACTGAAACTATTGTACACAGCCAAGTATTGTAATAAATTGAATAATGAATGAGTTTAAATCTACATTTATCCTAATGTAATGAAGCTTAAATTATACAAAATTTAATATGATCCTTTTAAAATTTTAATCATTTTTAAATAGATCAAATAATTATGTGTTTATAATATCTTAAGATACGTAAAAACGTTTGGTCTTGTCTTGTAAGTAGATTATATAAATATCACACTAAACATTTTGTCTCCCCTATGTACAGATATATTGTGATAACATAAGACGTCTAAAGAACAGGTCCTGCTTGGTATTTATATTTGAGTACTAATTCTAGCAAATAATCACAAATAAAATGTTCATTATATATATTAGGACTCTTTATTTCTACTTCGTCAAATGTGACAATATGCCAATAATGGTATTATGATGTGAAGAAAAAGTTTTTAGGTTAAAAGAAATGCGTTTTTTATTATAAAAAAATACACGTTTACGTATAATTTCATGGGAACTGAAATAAACTATAAACCTACGGATAATTGCTTTCAAATAATATAGTAAATCCAGGCGACAGAAGGCGTTTTTTCTGAAGTAAACTTTATGGAAACAATTTCATTGTTCTTTTCTTGGAAGGCAAATATTACTTCCGGAACAAAGGAAACTCGGCTTTTGACACTTTTTGAAAGTACATTATGTCTAAACTGTTTTAAAACAAGAAAAAAATATCAGTGCGTTACATAAAACAACCTTCGAATTAGAATAAATACAATGTTAGAAATGTAAACTATTCATGAAAATAGTTTATAGCAATTGTTGTTTAAAAAATATCACATATGGTATTGAATGTGAGCTTGGATGAAATTTCGTAAAAGGTTTTTACTCAAATAAAATGTAAAAGAGAAAAAAATGAAAATGTAAAAGAAACGACGAAGGTTTTTCATGAATAGGCTTTGAAGTCGAAGTCCAATTTCACGTTGGTCAAATAAAAAACATTTTTAGATTTGTCGTGTGTTTGTTTAGCAAAATATTTTGGAAATAGTCTGTATACAGTATATCTGTTGAACGAAACATCTTTAAAAATATTATACCTACTTATTTCATTGTGTAGGTAAGGTTTTGTAAAGGTCTGTTGTTAATATTAAACATGAATATATAGCAGTATATACGTCATACATATAACTCGTTTAAATGCACAAAAATACGCTGAGTGTTAAAAATTAACATATTATCCTATAATAATATTCAAAAACGTGTTAAATTTTTTAATAATTAATCTCTGATGCTATGAATTCAGTGCATCATGCGTAATAACTTTAATACAAGCTTCACACTAGGATTTTTTAAAAATAACTTCGTTCAAAGTAAGGAGATAAAAAAATAAACAATGCAGCCAATTTTTATAAAAGTATAGCTGAGCGGTGGGCTTGATTTAGCTATATGATGTGGATAATTATACATTTCAAAGTTCAACCAAGCTTGTATGTTTTCTAAGTCAACTGGATTTCTTCGACGTCTTTAATATCACCAAATACTACCTACAGACTATAATTTGTAGAACTACGGATATTAGCTAGTATAGAAAAATATTGGGTAACATTAACAATTCTTGAAGATGTTATGCAATACTCAAATTATGCAACTTTGGAGTGAATGTGAAAAGAGAACTTTTTTGGACTTAAAGTTTCACACTGTAAACAAAAACTAGCTTACTTGAATTTTACTCTCCGACAGCGTAGAGATTAGCATACGCTATCACTATTTGTTGATTTTTTAAAAATCCAAACATGCAAGGTTATGCCTATCGGGTCAAGCAATTGTCTGAAAAACAATCCTCGTGAAAAACCTGTCAAGACTTTTTCACATTGCGGAAATTCATATACTTTAATTTCAGAGTGGATATCTTCATACGTTGTAGATCTATATGCTCCACTTCAGGAGTGAGCATGGTATAAAAAGAATGAAAAATACTATACAGTATTTCTAATGGATTGACCATCTGGCTGATAATCAATCCTTGTGAAAAAAACTGTGAAGACATCTTAACATTGAGGTGAGTCATATAATTTTTGAAAGGGATATTTTCGCACTATATAAATCTGTATGCTTCAATGTTGGAGCGGTATTAGTAAAAAGAATTTATTGTAACAATTATTTTAGTTTGATCGATCGAATTTTTAATCGATTCTAAAAATGTTATTTTCCTAACGTTACATTTTTTATAATGGTTCAGTGTCTTATAAAATATCAAAAATACATATTATGGTAGTGGTGAAAATTTAAATGGTTTGTTGGAACTGAGTGCTATTAATAAGGATACATTTTAAAAGAAAACAGTATTCACATTTATGCAGAGGCACAGAGCTTCTTATTTTCATGACTTGTAGATATTACAATGTATACACTCTCATGTTAATTATGATTCAACTTATGAGTTACCATAAAACATAAAACGTGTGGGCTAAATGTCTGAAAACGAAAACGTAAAAAGATTTTGAAAGAGCCTGGCAGATTATTATTCTACCTGAAGTTTCATTGGTTTCGTAAAAAGTTCAATTTGAAGCAAAAACAAGGTTTACTTTTTAGGTAAGAAAATCAGCCTCAGCAGGTTTTTTGACGAGGCTTTTCCTAAGTGTGGGTAGCTTTATTTTCCAAGTCATTTTACTACACTTGGTCCTACAAAAAGCTTTTCCTGAAAAACTAACATTACGTAACATATAAACTTGTAAGAACTACACATAGCTATTTTTTGTTTTAATTTAAAGTGTGAATACGTTCCACCAGTCTAAAACAAAATAGATTAGTTAAATCTAGCATCGTACATATGTGTAATGAAATATATCTATTTTTTCGGTTGATTTATTTGGATTAAAATTTGTCTTCAAATTATTTCTCAACGTTCTATACGGTGAGTTGTATTTAATTTAATTTTGCGTCTATATTTAATATTAGCTAAGCTTATAGTCGGCAATACTATCGATATGTGAAACTGATATATTTTATTAAAATGAATTTCGATTGCGGAATGCGGAAATGACGTAACCTTCAGTTTTTCAAAATGGCTTTGTTTCGATGATCACAATATATATAACTTAATATTTATATAATTCTTAATTTAGCCTTTAAGTTTGAAAAAAAGATTGCCTGATAAATTTTACCAGAAAAACTAGATTAAACTAGGAAAAAGGACTTCCACCACATCATTTTTATTAATTTTTATTAAGCAACGTGACAATTATATCAAATTCGGTAAATAAAACACCAGTTTTCGTAGACTCCAAGGTTGTGTATATTGAAAATTTTAATTCAATCCTAAATCATATGTATTTGAAAACCACTGACAACCCAGTTTGTGGCACGTATACTATCTTAATCATTTCATAAGAATCCACTCAACACTGAATATATATCTGCACAAAAACGACAACTGGACAAATTTAACTGTATACTTACTACAAAAAGTTTGCGGCGTCATACGGCGAGCGTGATGATCTCTTCACATAAATTGCT
>JAGVSQ010007970.1:0-14819 GCA_022683975.1 Rhyacophila evoluta
AGAATTTAAAATCAATTTCCATCAAGCACCATCAGTCGAAAATATTAATAATATATAATAATCGAAATATTTTCATAAATGTACTACTACAATTATTTAGAAACAGTTACTTACTTGCAGTTTTGATGTCAATGCGGTGATTTTTCCATCCTGTTTTAATGATTGACCTTTCAATGTGTTTATTTGAAAAATCAATTTAGATTTATTTTCTTCTAATCCCTGAATATTCTTAGAGACATCACTGTATTCCGAGGACTGTAAAATAAAACAACACAATATATTATGCAGCCAATCTTCAAATCAACCAATTTTTCATGTTACAAAAAAAAACTTTGATTTGACAAACGGCTTCATATTAAAGATGACAACTGCAATTTTAAACTACAAACTGGTCATTACTTTTGCTTTAGGATACTTTGAATAATCTACCTTCTTTTTTATAGCTTCATTACTTTTTTGCAAATCTTCTTGCAGATTTTTTATTTTCTCTTTTAATGCTTTAATAATAGTCTCATAATTCGCACTTCTGCCACCTAAAAATATAGCAAAACTAAATAATATGGCTGCGGTTGTGTGAAACAATAGGGTTAGTAAAGGATTTTGAAAAGATGGTATAGGATATTTGTTGGAGCCAAACAAATAGATGAGAAGGATGTGGAGTGCCATGGAAAGAAAACCCAAAACAAAAACACAAATCATCAAAAGGAATATAAATTAGAATGCTTGAAGATACAGATTTGAATTCATGAGAAACAGGATTGAGCGGAAATGAGGAGAAACAAAAGCCTTCATTCAGCATCATAAATAATTATAAAGGATTCCTTTAATTCTGAAACATTTGTATCCTGGATATAACAGAGGAGCATTAATTCTAGGACTTCCTTTGGTGAAATTCTACACAATACAGTTTATAATTTCGTGGCTTTTTTTGCTCAGCTTAATCCTGAACTCTTTCCTACTGTTAACTCTTATTAATTATAAACTTCAATTCTACAAAACATCAAAAGCCTTTCTTACTTTTATTGTTATAAATATCACTAGTATCATTTCCGATTTCTATATCTCCCGCCTCTTGAATCTTGATCGTGGGTATTGAATTCTCTTTTTTGTTTGCTTTTATAAACGATGAATTTATATTCGAATACGGTAATGAATATTTTGTCCTGCTTGCATCTTTGGCCGCTGAAATCCATTAAATAGTTTAAATATTATATAATACACATATATATTTATATTATCCATTCCAAAAACAGCCCGTGTTATATATATAATTTTATACACAAAATTGGCATTCACTATTCTACATGACAATAATAAAACAATATTTATGTCACTAAGCCCTAAATAAAAAAAGTTAATATTGCGCATATACGAAGAAAACTTTTATATTAATTTCATAAATTAGTTATTGTCACACACAATGTATCAGAAATATTTCTTTGGCATAAAGACCCAGTGGTTTTTGAACTTTACGCAAATTTAGTTACAGGTTGTATGAAATTTACATGTCAAATGTATTGATTATTGATATGGATCAAATTGGAATTTATATGGTTGAATAATTTTAAGAACATTTCGATTAGTTTTTTGCGGAGCTCTGTCTAGAAACCCATTATCAGAATACTCCCATCTCAAATTGTCATCCATGGCTTAAGGTTGAAATTTTCTAGTAATAAATTTCTAGCGAGGAAGCATCGTGAGCATTCTAAACTGCTGAGATTTAATTTTCTTCATACCACTATTTCGAATGGAATCTTTTCTCTTCATCAAATTGTCTAGAGTCTTATTGAAAGATTTCTGGTCTTCCAAAGCTTTCATGATCCTCTCAATATTATCATCTTCATCGTCAGTCTTTTCATCATCTTCTCCATTCTCATTCAAATCATCATATTCAAAATCCAATTCACCTGTGAAAATATAATTAATATTGAAACACGTTCATTATTTCATATATTATATTAACTATGTCAAGTTATATTATAGCCAAAATGACTAAGCAATTATATCCATAAAAAATCTAACACGTTCAATTAATTATAAAAAAAGCTACCACTAAGTCCATGTTATTTAATTATTGCACATGAGATTTATTTTATAGCCTAAAAGTTAAGCTAAGATTCGGATAAAACATGTGCCTCAGCTGCCTTAGGATCTTAGGAAAGCGTCAATCCTGCCGATCTCTTCTTCCATCTGGCAAGTAAGTGACAATAAATCCTGAAAGCTATGTATGCTCCCCATATGATAATAGCTAATTATGACCAAAGAGGAAACATGAATTTAAATAATTACAAATTACCTTTAATGTCATCAATATTAAATGTAAAACCATCTACATTGTCTTGCAATTTATTGTTCAGTGCGAATTCTGAAGAATTGGTTATGTTCGTTCCATTATTTGATATACTTTTTAAATCAGGCATCGATCCAAATTTATTCGGCTTTGAGATATCAGGGAATAAGGATTGTCCCTTGATCCGGTCCTTGATAGCCAGGAGACTTTCAATATGGCCTCTGTTTTCAGAAACTTTGTTATGATTTACCACACCTATACTTTGATTAGAACAATGTTCGCTGGATGGAGTATTGTAATGTCGCAGTGTCGGTGAAAACTTTTTATTGGTCATTGGTATTCGGGCAGTTCCTCGCCTATTCTGTGAGTCATCAGAGTACCAACAGTACTGCATCGTGTGATCTTCAGGAAGTTTATCGATTTCGTTCATTTTGTAAAATTTTTTTTTGAAATCACACTCTTTGCCATTTTCTGGTGATATGAAATCATAAGCAGCATTTTCTTGACATTTCTGAAATGTAAAAATAAATCAACAAAAACTACTAGCATTCCGAAAAAAAATAATTCCCAATTAACTTCATTATATTATTTATTTATATTAGCTGTCTCAAATCAAATGCCATTATTTGTGTTTGACATAACGTTGCTTGTCAACAACACTATTTCAAAGAAATCCTGTTTACGCGATTTGATTCTTATATAATTATTTGGTTATTGAATTGTATTTAGTCCCTCGAGTGGCCTAAGCATGCACGTTTTGGCATTAGGAGTTGATGGCTCGAAACCCACACATTTATTTTTTACAAATGTTTTTAAAAATTTCAAAGACACAGAACTGAAAGCCCAATCGATTGAGGAATTAACTGACAATCTTCCAAAATATGTCTTCACAATGGAGATCCATATATGATCCATATTGAAAATGAGCTCAGTAAAATTAATATTTAAAATTAAGATTCACTTAGTAATTGTGATTATCTAATATATAATATATGAGAATGGTTATAATATATGGTATGGTTATTATATATAATGGTTATAGAATATGGTAATAATATATGAGAACTTTTTATGAAATTTTCAGTATTTTTTTTTTACATATTTATTAATGAATTCATCAAAAGTTCAATAGATTTCTAAAGTAACTTCTATGACTTCGTTTGTGGTAATATTCATGCATGAATGTGATTTACATTTTTTAATATGCATTTATCATTTTCGTCTCATTGTGAACAATCAATTGTTAGTGACGCATGACTGTTTTGATAAACTTTTCACATTATTGAAAAAATTAAATTGTATTCTTGACATAAATCCAGCTAAAGTAATTTTATTAAAATTTATACAAAATGAATACACAACCGTAGAAAACATTGAATAAAATTACTTACTTCATATATGCAACGAAAATTTCAAGGACTGACCCAGATTGTGAAATTGATTTTCGCTTTTAAATTGGGCCAATTATTTTTAAGCAGAAGATAAGATAAAAGAATTTACTAACATTCTTGAATAGCCTTAAAAATATTTACTATGCCTAAATTTAAGTGGATACACAACGATAGTTTTATCATACTTCTTCTTCCCGTCACTATGACTTTAATAACTTAAATGGATCTTGGCTTCCTTCAGTAAATATCTCTACCTAGAAATTGTTTTATCTTCCACTACCAGCAAATTCTCTGCACAAAATTATTATTATCCATGTGTATACAATTACGTAATGAACATGAAATGTCCTTCAAAGTTGTGCCTGTAGTGCTGTAGATTTCAGTCTACCATAAGTTGTATTTGAGTCTTATTTCGATAATCCATATTATCATCAAGCCTTCATAGTACAGGCTCCCAACCTTTTTTGGCCTACCTCCACTTTTCAAAAAAAAAAATTACTCACCGCCTCATAAGCTAATGTGAATTTATTTTTTTGCTAATATTTTTTGATTTCTTGAAACTCAAAGTTTCTCGTTTTTTTTTGCCCGCTTAACTAGCATCGCCCTGGGGGCCGCAGTAGTTTCTCAACGCCCCATAAATTTGCCTTAACCCAAAAATACCTCCTTAAATCTCTTCAACGACTCCTTTGGGAACCGCTGCTTTATAAGAAAAAAGTTTTTTGTCAAAACAATTGATAGGCTTGACAGTGATTAAGAAAATATATTTGTACAGTTATATCCATGAATAGGTAGCTCAACCGACATGTGATCTGCTACACTTTTGGGAGATGTGATTAGTATCTTGTATTACATACAAGCATTAATAGAGTTCGCTGTAGGTCCAAATTGACAAAACATCACCCTTTTCACTACTTTCAAATCAAAATGTCTGCCTTAACACCGTTTAGTGTAAAAAGATACTTAAACGAGTTTTTACAAGGATAAGTAAACAGCCATTCGTCTTATATAGAGATGCCCATCTTGAGTCAGCGTTTTATGTAAGTTGTGAATTGTGTGATTGAGTACTGTAGCGTTTGATCGAAAATCGTTTGATTTTATGATATAATGATAATTGAATTAATTACTAAGTACTTACCACAACATCTTCAGCTATTTTCATTAGTTCTACAGTTTTTGATTCCAATTCCTGATTCATGATCCGGAATTCTGTTTCCATATCGATAAGATTTCTCGCGAGAGCCATTTTAAGGTGTATTAATTAAAATTTACGGATATTTACTAATTGAAACTTTTATTAACGAAGGCAGACGTATTTGGTAAAGATTCAAAAATAATTATAGTGATGTCCTTTTTTGTTGCTATGGAAACAGTTTGACTAAATGTTGCCAAAAGAAATAATGAAAGCTAATATTGACACCACCTATTATATATTTTCAAATATAATATAACCAAAAAATGTACAATGAACGATGAAACATATATATGTCAACCCAATTCATTTTTCTTCAGTGAATTAATAGTGAAAAGATAACCAACTGTATTTTAATAAATTTGATCGATGCATTCTTTATTTCTTATCACATAAAATATTTTTCATATCCTATACAAATATGAGGCTTACTAATTCTACGGATGGAATCGATAAGAATTTGATTTTTAATCATTTGAAGCCGTAAGTTCCAAAATAATCAATAATAAATAATAATAAGGTTACATAAATTTATTTGCGTCAATTTTCTGTATTGAATTTATTGGTAAAGTAGATTTCTCTGTTTATCATTTTTCAGTCAGCTGGGAATTGCTATGATAACATAAATGAGATATTTAGTTTTTCACAGCACTGTCATATTTTACTCGCGACAATATGTACGAATTTTCCAACAATAACCAGCCTCCTGTGTACATTTTATCTTTGCTTAAGTGCTGTAATAATAATAAACTTATTATATTTTGTTGTTTACATTATGGTTAGCTTTGTCGTACATAAACTGTGTAGACTTTTTGAAAGTAAGCTCATACACGCATCAATTTTTTCTATGAGCAGTATACCAAATATTATAGCTATGGGGTTTCAGCTTAATAGACTGGGTAAATGACTAATATCAAAACATCGTAAAAAGCAGACAAAATTGTTAAAATACTTCCATCAACATATTTTTCGTTCTGAAACAGAAACGACATAGAAAAATTGAATCAACATGACCATATTGATCATGTAATGGTATTGTAAAACTTAGATGTAACACTATCACGTAAATGAGTTGCAATTTGGTTTGGGAATGTATACTATTATTGCAGTTATAAATTAGCAATAAGCCGTGAATCACAGTGTAGTCGTTATAGCAGTACCAAGTCAGCTGTTGACAGCTAGCACGATCTGGCGACAGAAAATATAAGGCTCTCAGATGTTTGTCAAAACAGCTGTGTTTCCTCCAATCAGACTCCTTTCCCTAAAATATCAATATAGAATTCCGAAAAAGATACCGCGTACGTTATAACTTTTGACAGAAGGGCTTTATTTTTAAACAACTAAATAAACGAGTGATAACCCCTAAAACTGACTCAAAAGCCACATTACACACTAAATTCTGATGAAGGATTTTTTTTAAATGAGCTATGAACTTAATTTTGCTTGAAAAAAATACATATTTTCAAATTCAAGGTCATATACTTGGTGTACATTTCATTATTAGAAAGAGATAGCTGTCACTTATGAGCGTGCTACAAATAGTCTGAGCAGGTTTCGTATGAAGATTTTCTAATTGATTATCCAATCACAGGAAAGCTCTCTCAACAGCTGACTATTCAGTTTACTTGTGTCCGCTGCGAAGTCTAGTACTAATAAAAACAAGTAGTCGCGCAGTGAAATCACTCTTTGTCTTAATAGACGGTGCCAAAAGTGTTTTATAATGTATTCAAAAAGGACAAAACGCGTGTATAACAGCGTGATATTATAGCCCAAGAGATTCTGAGCAAAATCCCCGCACCCACCCAACGGGAATGGTAAGTCGAAGCTGTTTTTCTTTGTTGCAAAATAATACCATTTTCTTCAACCGTGGTGTTGCTAGGGCCATTGTATACGTATCCATACATATTTTACCTTAAATTAAAGATGCTATAGTATCTAAAACACTTATTATTAAGACTGAGTCAAGCGTTTTTGATTTATGCGTCAGGGTTTAATTCGAAATTATGCTTCAGCTCACAGCCGATGTTATTTTTTTCGTATACAACTCGATAAGCAGTGAGATTCCATTTTAGTCGATGTTTCTTTTTCGTCGTGTTTTTTTTCGTCAATATCCTGACATTTGAAAATTATAAGCTAAAAACGTAGTATCAACGTTTTTCTTCAGGCTTCGTATGTCATACGTCAATTAATCTGGCGTAATTTTTCGTATTTGTTACATTTAAAATGCTGTGACATTTTGTTATACGCTCAAAGCTTGTGTAGGTAGGTACTTCACGAATCTACCTATCCGTTTCGAGTCATGTTGAAAAAAAAGGTTGTCACAAATTTTCTTGAACTTTATAAACTAATAAAAATGACGTGTTTTACTATGAAACTATTTCGTGAGACTCACACAAATTCATTCTATTTCCATCCCGACACCTCACGAATGTTTTTTTTGTGCTTTTCAAATTCGTAGGTGTGTTTTGATTCAGTCGGTTGATTACTTATTAGAATTTTTGACACTTCATTTTCTCGGACGTGTTAGTTTCTGGAATTGGGACTTTTTATGTCAGTCAATTAAAACTAATCCACAATAAATATTTCAATAACACTTCATCAGAAATGTAAAATATGTTATAGTTATATGTTATGCATCATTAATGTATGTACATTATATGTTAAATTATATTATTCTAAGTATAATAAAACATAAATTTATCGTAATTAGTTTTTTATTAGATTATTTGACAATATAATCAACACATAACATATGTGTTGTTTAAATATAGTAATTTTCAACGTGTGATTTCAATTCATTCTGTGTGCTCCGAATTAGTTGGTAGAAGGTTGCATTTTATTATAATATTACATATTTTAATAGAAAAGAAGTGTTCACCATTTTTATTTGATGCACATAAATCTAGGCATGTGCTGAACTAAAACTGGTTATCGTTTTTTTGGTCGTGTCAAGTCTTTGCTGACTTGGGGGTGTCGTTCTGGGAGATGGAATAAACATCAGCACTTTCCTCCAGCTTAATTTATGTTTTTGATGTCGTGCCTTGTACGAAAACTGGTATTCCACGATTCATATTTCTCCAAGCACGTATGCTGTGTCATCGGCAAATTTCACCATATTTCGAGTGCATCCTGTCAAGGTTTAAAGTTAATTAATGGCTTTCAAAGTACGTTATCAATTCTCAGGTCCCAATAAGCAAAGTACGCTTTCCATGCGGTTAGTGAATTCTCTTCCAATACGTCTGTCAAAGGTTAAGTTGTTGCAAAGAACATTCTGCTGGATTTGAAGCTCGATTTATCAATCGGATATCTACAGGAATTATTAAATACATTGTTATTCGTCTTCATATCAAACCATTTTTCCTCTTTCTCATCTGCGATCTCTACGCTAAATTCATGCATCACGCATTATTTTTCTCCGCTAATTTTTGGCTACGGTGAGTCTTGAACCAAATCCTCATTATTTTTTTTATCTCACTTGTATAAGACATTAAAATATGTGCGCGTGATGTTTTATAGGCCCTTAGGAAACATTTTATTCTTTATTATTTACTCGCAATGAAGCGAGTATATATTTATTTAGCTTGGCGATCGTAATTTAATAATGATTTATTGTTGTTTTGTACGAGTTTGCTGAACTATATTATTAATAATCACATATTTCTTTTATTATTAGCAAAAAGCCTAAGTATAATATTTTTTCTAATATTTGGGTTTATCTAATTGGAGTCGATCTTTAACAGGTCGATTGTACCACTATTCAAATGATTTAACTTTGTGGAAGTATTATAATATGAACATACATACTTTCATTACTTGATCATTTACAATAATTTTAGCTTGTCAGATGTTAAATTGTTTTTTGGTGGTTTGCTCGTGCAAAAAATGTATTGTTATTCATAATGGCGTATTAGTTCCTATCCTGGGGATTAGTTCGCTTTTACTGATGACGACTCTGTGACAACAAGGCAATATTTAAATCTTCGATAGTGTTTATTTTATATATCCCGTATAAATAAATCTTGTGTCTCATCGCCGCTCAAGTAAAAATGGGTGCTGACATCGTCTAGGAAGTTGCAGTATGTTTGGTTGTCCACTAGGATTGTTTTTGAGGCGCACATGTGCTTCATTTGGGAGTGGATATTCAACGGAGACGACGCCATCGTAAAATTGTCCATGCAGCTAGATCTACAGTCTAACTGTTATATTGGGACATGAAAAGATTCCAATAAGAAGGAAATATTACTGAACACTATAATTCACAAGGGTTTTCGATTCGATGGTTGCGCACGTCTGCCTTATTGAGGAAAGTCA
The DNA here is from genome assembly GCA_022683975.1 of Rhyacophila evoluta. Taxonomy (NCBI): domain Eukaryota; kingdom Metazoa; phylum Arthropoda; class Insecta; order Trichoptera; family Rhyacophilidae; genus Rhyacophila; species Rhyacophila evoluta. The sequence goes on from JAGVSQ010007970.1 coordinate 9,182, forward strand.
GAAAATATCAAAATATGATTGTAAATGCAATGCGACATTTTTTAGCTGACGAAATATTCGACATTTATGTTGAAATACATATGCATGGATTATTTTCACTGTGGCGTAATATTTAACAAACCGAATCTTTTCGTAAAGAATTCGATATCGTTTTAAATTGCCATCTATAAAATTGTATTAAAAAATTGCGAGTCGGTATATTTATGTGTGTGTGTTCTTCAGTATGATGTCATTGTATTTTTAAAAGTCAGTGACAAGATCAGGTTTGCCACTTCAAGAGACTGCACTGCTTGTGTCATGTGTGTATCAGTTGTTCTGGTGGTATTCTTGAATATAAGTCCTAACAGGATTCCAAGCAGCAAAATATCAGTAGAAATGAGCAAAAAAACCCCAAAGAAATATTTTTACAGTAATTTGTACGAACCGTATTTCTGTGGAAGTGTTACACCACACACTCGATGATTTTTAAATCCACTCGTCTCTAATCTCTAATTGTTCGTATTTATATTCAAAAACTCAATATACCGATTATGTGAATTATCCAATATAATATTATACAAGCATATAACTCTGCCGCTATGGCTAATATTGATCTGTACGTCCCTGATAACTACATAAGAAATGGAAAATATCAGCTGTTTTTCATTCCTAAACCCAGGACTATCCTGCCAGTAGTCATGCCAATGCGGAGAGCAATGGTGATGTTTAACGAGATTGCCTCGGATATTGATATCTTCCACCTATGTGAGAGAGTTTAGATGTATGCTATTATATACATTATTGGAATAGAGTCTGTCTAACTTACTTGGTAGACACTCTCGCCTTCCTTCTGCATATATTAATTCGTTTTAATATTTTTGTTATTATTATATGTATATCGTGTTAATGTAAATTATGATTTATAATGTTACGACGTTTATAAAATAAATAAATATGTGTATGTTGTTCCGGGAAGTTTAATCTATAAAGATTTTTTGTTATTGTGCTAGTACACGAAATTTCGATAATACAAGGTGTAATTGTTTTTATCCTTTAATTTGAGGTTATGTAGGATTCCCTTCATGCAATTAATGAAATGCTATTTCTCTGTAGATATTATTGTTTGTGTGTGAATAATATATAATACATGAAATGTCACGGAATACTGTATTTTTTTTTAAATAAAAATAGATTTGCCCTATTTTATAAACGGCCGCGTGTGTCGCTCTTTCTCGCGCTTCAATTGTATACAAGTTTTGGCCTTTCTTGGCATCCGCCGCTGAAAATTTCCTTTTCAGTTTTTGGAATTGAGGTAATGTAACAAAATAAAATCCAACTCGCGCGTGGTATTCCCAGAATCTGTTTTTCATCGTGAAATAACCTCAATGCGCGTGCCCCACGTGAGACGTCCGATATACGTCTTGTATAAAATGTTAAATTTTTTATATGATAATGTATGACCTGTGGACGGGTGGTCGGATCTAAATATTGATTATGCTCGAATATGGCGCGTGTCTCCCAAAGTTTAATCACCCATCCTGACTGTCAAAGGCAAGGTTAGACGGCTGAATCAGCATCCTTTGTTTCTCAAACTGTTGGCTTGCGGCCAGGCCTTTACGTCGGCCGATGGTGATGACTGACCATCTTGCACGCTTGTTCGGACTTGACGTCGGGACCGTTTCGCCTAAAGATTCCGGTCATTCACACAATCACCTCTATCTGACATCACCGCGAACCAACTATCGTATTCTATTATAATTCTTCGCGGGTAATCTATCATTGACAGCATGCATCATTATCTTCTGCTTTATTAATACTGAACTATTGAACAAAAAAAACCTCATAGTCGTTATCGTCATCTTCTTTACCTACACAGCCCGGAGTGGGTTCTGGTTTTCTCGAGTAATATATTCGATAATCGACGGTACTCTACTCTTTCTTCTTGCATGTTCGCTCCCTAACTGTGACATATGGACATCACGTGCTGCCTCCAAGAATCCCTGTCGCCCGCCTGTATTCTTGCGTTCTCCCAGGTCATACCTGCATCCCGTAACTCCGCCGAATATATTCTACAGATAGTATTTAGCGGCCTTAAGGATCGGCTTAAAGAATAAGCAGGTCAGGCTCAGACTCTCTTGAGGCATCCGCAATATGTGGCTGAGCCAAGTCCAGCGTCGTAGCTTCACTTTGTCAGTGATAAATGGCTACATGGTCCGTTCTCGTATCTTCTCATTTCGAACGAAGTCATACTACTAAACACTGATTTGTTACCAACTACTAAATCATCGAAGTGGTCAGACGCAGTGTCTTAGCTACCGAGGATCCGTTGGAGCGGACAGCTCCAGGCGCGCAAATCATGAGGGGCTCTGGTAGGAAGTGAATGACATGAAGCAATAATTTTATTTGCTTCATTGTCCTGAATATGTAGCTACGCCACTGGTCTGACGCCTAAATCCTCTTCTTCATGTGCATTCACAATAATTTACTTGTAACGGAAAGTGAAGCATTTTAACCCAGTGCCCCGCCGTTGGAGAGGGCGACCTTGTTCAAAATAATTTTTGAATCATTTGTAGACGCATGTTAGCTTTTTTTTAATTTTCTCAATATCTTTTAAGTAAATATCTTCTTTTTTAGCATATATATTTTAATAATGCAAATATCGATGCATGTAATTTTTCTTATAATACGGCGCTCATAATAGTTAGGCGCCCTTGTGTGTTGCGCAATATCTACATTAGTACGGCGTGGCCCTGTGTAGATGTACCTACTCATTTTGCAGTTGTATCGTAATAAACTATTTTAACGAGATTGTTGGATATTTTGCTTATCTTTAGGGTTAAATACAAAGGGCTTATCTTGGTGTGTAAGGCTCCACATTATCAATTTTTCCATTTGTCTCGAAGTCATTCTGTCTCGTAATTGTACAGTTCACCGTCTTATCTACATCCCTTTTTTATTTTATTTTTGTTAATTGGTTTCCTATATACTATTGGAATCGTTGCATGAAACGGTAATGAGTGTTTTCATAATATTATTTTTGGCGATCGAATTTCAAATATTTCGTAAGCTATGGTGAACTGTGAACGAAAAGTGGCCAGGTCCGGTCGCGCCCGATTTGGCAAACTTCATATCGAGCTGTGTCGGTATTCGATCGTAATATACGTTGGTTCCAACGGTATGTTCACAAACCCCAGGCCCTCGTGCTTAAGGTGACAATCAGTATCACGCTTCTTACTTGTTTCGTAGCATACGTAGTCTACGTGGTTTCCCAGATACTTTCTTCTTCTTCTTCGTGTAGCCGCTGCCAGTCTGCTTTAAAGCAATGCGGTTATATTATAGATAGATTTTAAAGTTTTAGATAATCGGATAGAACTCCACTCGATTTTTACTCGACATTATCTTCATGATTATAATGTGTTTCCGAATGTTTGCAGCCATTAGATCGTTTGTACCAGAGTCGATCCAGTGGTTGAATTTTTGCGTTCAGTTGACAACAATTTTATCTTATATCCCAGCGGTGGTAGGAGCTGACGCCAATCAAGTTCTTTAGCTATATCGAAATCACAACTCTACGGTCTTGGATCAAAATATTATTAATTTGTAAAATGGTTGTAGTTGAAAATATGCAATATATAAGTCGTCAAGTTTTACTAACTATATAATGTATTCGGCGGAGTTACGGGATGCAGGTATGACCAGGGAGAACGCAAAAATACTGGTGGGTGACGGGGATCATTGGAGGCGGCGCTTGATGTCCATATGCTCCACAGGGAGTGAGCACGTAAAAAGAAGACTGTAATATGAAATTTGAATACTTACATGGCATATACTAAATCCTTCTTGATTATTAGATTATCGAAAAACGTACTACTTGACAAGTTATTGAATATTTTGTGGGTGCTAATTTGAATTTTTGTTTTGTGCTTGGATTTTTATTAATTTTTTCTAGTTTATTTTATTAAATCTTTGCCCATAATACCATGAGATTGATTATGCTTGAATATTTTTTTATATAAAACATTACATCAATATAATTTTTTAAACGTACATTTATTGAAAAAATATTAAAAATGGCATTATGATAATTATTATAACTTTGAATTGGTGTGGTCAAAATTTATTTGTAATGAAGTGACATTATATTTGAACTTCAAAGCCAAAAACATTCAAACCACGTATGGAGACGATATTGAAAAAGAAGAAGAAATATGTAGAAAAGGTTATCAATTTAATAAACGTAAATGTTAATCAATTATCTTCCGCTTTTGAAAAGAAATGTCATGAAAAGAAAGGCAAAGTCATATAATAACCAGAATGCCATTAGAATAAAACATTTTTACACTTATTTGTTGGCCTAAGTGGTTTTTTTATCATTTATACTAATGCTATTATTATCATATTAATATAAAAGAGTTCCTACAAAAAATGACAGTTCAAAAAATGATTGTAAACGAACAGTTTTTTTTTTTTTTTAATATCGTGTGCTCAATTTGTTTCGTCGTCTATTCAAGTAATGGTGACAATTTGTATTATTGTATTTATGACAGTCGTTAGAAGAAAGGCATTAATATTAATTAGTCTTATTTGAGAGAAAAATTAAAGATAAGGCTGATCAGTGCTAATGACGATAGTAATAGATAAAGAGATCTTAATGGGTATGATGCACATTTTTGTACACGTCAACCAAGGACTTGGGAAGATGTTTTTGGGGAATTATTGGATCTTTGGAGAGCGACACATGTTCGTTATCCCACAGTATTCACCCTCATAAAATATAGTTATCTAATGAGAAAATGGCTCATACACTAGGTTTTGACTTAACTTGTATTGAATATTTATTCACTAAACTTATTGGTCGAAGAATAAAGGTTTCACTTGTAAAGAAGATAAAATGGATGTAGTTTAAGCAGAAGATGTCCAAGCCATGTATTGATTTTTTTTTATTTTATTGCATATAATGCTTCGAAAACATCAGTGGTTTCATATGACAAAGACACCCAATAGATTTTTGACCTTACCTATTCCAAATTATAAGTATTATCATAATGCTACTCTCACATGTTTATTTTCAATAAGTGTACGTATATTGTTGTATTTATTGTTATATATAAACAAGAAATATACTAAATATAACCAATTCCAAGGTTTTATGGTCAAAGACTAATAAAATATTGATAAAAATCCAAGCACAAAACGACTAAAATTTAAATTAGGACCCACAAAACATTCAATAAATTTTAAAGTAGTACGTTTTTATACTATACAACAATCAAGAAAGTTGTAGTATATGCCATGTAAGTATTTAAATTTCATATTACAGTCTTAGTAATATAAAATTAGTACTAAATGTTAATTTGTTTCTTTAAAATTTCAATAGCGTTTTTTTCTTGTTTGTTACTATGTGGCTTGGACGTCTTCTGTTTAGTTACATCTAAATGGTCCTCACCGTACAAGGCAGGACTAATAGGCAAGTGCGCAAGAAACAGCCTATTGTCTGAAAAGTGAAGTTAAAAGGATGAAAAGCTAATATGTATTAGTTGTATTAAGTGTAAGAAAAATCCGATGGAAATAAAGTATAGAGCCAGAATTAAAGTATTTCTTGTCATAATTGATATTTTTGACTGATGGTGCTTGATGGAAATTGATTTTAAATTCCAAA
>JAGVSQ010007971.1:0-14818 GCA_022683975.1 Rhyacophila evoluta
TGATTGAAAATAATAAATAATGTAGAAAATAGAGCATTTTGTTTGTTTATTTTATCAACTCTCGTTTCACTGTTTCCAATCTTATACATAGCACTGAATGTCAAAAATAATTGTAGACCAGGTAGCATTTTTTTTATTTTTTTAAGGACTACAAAGTGTTGATATGGAAGTTCCCCTCCCCTTATTATTGTTTTCAAAATAATTTCAGCTGAAATATACGTTTTAAACTATAGAAAACTAGAAAGTTGTGTAGAAAGCCTTAATGTTAATTTTGCTTTATAATTCAACAAGTATAAAAAAGCAACATTCATCATTTTCATCTGCCGTTTTAATTTCCTGTATTCAGTTTTAAAAATTTGATGGTATTATTATCTATGTATTTTTCTAGATTAGTTGGAATGCAAATGTATGAATTGAATCCTTAATTTTTTATAGGTTTTGAATGACACGGAATCATGGAAAAATATCCTTTAAGAGTGAAATATCCATGCACAACCATGAATACTTCATATCAATTGCTTGTTAACAAGGTAAAAAATCATGGTCGTTTTTATGGCATATAAATTAATTATATATTATGGTGCTAATAATGCTTTGGACATTTCACTAAGTAAAATATAATTCAACTACATCATCATTTGCTTATATTTTATAAAGATTTATTATATATATGCCTATCCGATCATTACACGGTTTACCGCTACATATATATATAAATATATATACATAAATATAGAGAGAAAATAATCCTATATGAATGCTTCTATAAAGTATATTTGTATAAGGCTATTACATACTTAATATTACTAGCAGGAATTTCCTGTAACTCGCTTTGCTTGTGAACATATTTTATTTTTGTAAAATTATTCATTGTTTATGCTATTATAAATGAAATTAAATAATTGATTAACAGCAAATCTTTGCTAATTGAATAATGATTTGAATTCTGTTGATATGCAGTATTATGAAATAATAATTAATCGTATAACATCCTAGTATGTTCGTATATATTAAATTAATAAATTGCTGAAAGCAAATTCAAAGTATGTAAAATCTTCTTGGTTGATGATTGTAATTAGCTTAAAAAATAAATGTAATAATATTGAAAAAATTCAAGAAATTAAAATAATCGCAAAGAAAATAGAGTAGAGGACGTTTCAAGACAGATATCATTCATATGCTGACAGATCACATCATTTGCGTGTACAATCGTTTATAATGGCTCCCTCTGTTCTCTCTGAGATTTAAGGACATCATTCAATTAGTTATTGACATTGACAACACACATATTAACGTCATGCATTAAATAACTGAGAAAAAAACAAAAACTTGCAATTCAACTGGCCGATAAAATTCAACTAGTGTCAATCGTGATTTCAAATTAAAAATGCAGTTCCTTAACAATAAGAGTATTGACGTATTTTAACGATGCTTTGATGATCATCTGATAACATCAAAAACCTTTAAATCCACATGGTTGATAATAAGGGAGTTTGTAACTCGAAGGCAACATTGCCTTCTCTGTTTTGTGGATTATGAGACGGCATTCAATAGTCCGCATCGTCCTTCCCTCTGGACGATACTATGTGAATACAGTATTCCTCTCAAGATCATCGCTATCGTCATATTTCTGCACAAGGGTAGCAAATGCTGCCTTAGAATCGGCAACAATCATAGAATGGTCCTATGGCTCCAACAGAGTCAGACAAGGATGTGCTATTGCTCTGTTCTTATTTACTATACTCTTCGGTCTTATTTTACAAAAATCAATATTATAAGATCAAGGTATATCTGTTTTCCCTTACTACAGAACTGTGCAATCTTAAATATGCATATGAGACTATCATACCGGAGAACTCTGTTGAGGGTATTCAAAAAATTATCGACATAAAAAAATCACACCAAAAAAGGATTCCTTGGCCAACGGTGGACAGAGCATTCATAGAGTTGACTGTTATAGATACGCAAAGTGAACTTGCTATTCGAATAGGAACAGCTGGAGTAACTTTCGATTCTATGCGAAATGTCTGGGACTGTACAAAGTTGTACAAAAACCAAATGCAGGCATTCTGTCAGGGCTGTTCTAGGGTTGCAAAACATGGCACCCAACAAAGGCCCGAAGCAACCGTATACTGAACTTTGAGAACATATATGCATCATCTGTTGGTATTGAAACTGGCGGTGGCAAAAAATCTACAGATTTTAGGCACGGTGGTATTAGTTCATAATTAGGAAATAAAAAACTGCAAAGTGTGACCATATTGCAGATACCTCAAGAAAGTTTTAATCTAACCTGCCTATTCTTCAAGCTGACTGGTTTTTGGCACCCTGAAAGACTGTTAAATACTTTCTACAGAATGTATTTAACGGAGTTACGGGATGCAGGTGTGTCATGGGAGGATGCAAGAATACTGGCGGGGGCGACAGGGATTTTCGGAGGTTGTATGTGGTGATGAAAAGAATGAACATCCATTATCATAGTAAATATTATGGATTAGTTTTAATATTATTACTGTTTATAAAATAGATTAAAAGCTTAATGATTCAGTATGATGAATATTATTATAAATGATACTGAAGTCTCACATGAGAAATGCCAATTGCAATCGACTGCAGAAGTTTGATACAATATCTGTATATGCACATTTTTATGAATATTTTTACTTGTAATGTGCTACAAAATTTTGCCATGGAATATAAAACATTACAAAGCACTGCAACAAACACCCACACACATCTAGATTTAATATCTAGAAATATTTTTTTTATACTGGCCAATGTTTTTTGCTGAAATCAGAGTTTTTATGAGGAATATATTATAAAGTATGAAGACATTGCAATCAATATGTTTGGAGAAATAAAATAAAACATAAGCACTGATCACTCACCATTCATCACCGATTAAAAGGTGATAAAGGCCAAACCAAATAAAATAAAACCGTTTACGAACATATGTAAAACTTTCATCCTTGCTCTATTTAATGATATCACTCTGACTCGGCTAAGACGTTTGGGTCTTAGAAAATTCGCATATTAAATTGGTACCAGTTTTGCAATGCTCAAGTTTTCAAACAAGCGAAGTACCCGTACCGATTTAAATACTTTTTCTAGTCAAAATGCATTTGCTTCCGGTTTTAAATCGTTCCAATCCGGCAATTGAAGATTTGAGCCGCGTAGTTGCATAAAATGGCATTTTTTATGTGTTTTTAAAGACAGCATATAAATGTGTCTCGTCAATAAGTTGACCGATAATAGTTTTAAGTAAACAGATAAGAGGTACGAAAAAAGGTGGAGAAATTGACAAACAATTAGTCATGTTACAAATAGTAATAATACATTATTACACTGTGAATATTAAGTCAAGATTGCGATACATCTTTTATTACATTACCTTTATAGGTTGTAATTAAAATTTACTTTATCGCTATTGATATAGTTTGCTTTTTACTATAATTGAGTATATAATAAAAATAGGAATGAGTTTTTCAATGTAGTTAGTGGCAAAGTAGCTTTAAAATTGTTTATGATCACTGGGCAAGAGATGAACAAGCCCTGATGAGGATGACACGATACCTTTTTGAGTTGAAAAAATATTTTGTCATAATCTTCTGTAACTTGTTACTAAGTCAAAGTATTGTACAGCATTTGTACTCTCAACTTGTACAATTGCGTAATTTTGAAGACCTTCCATTTAGTATATATATCTGGAGAAATATATTAATTAGTATTTATTGTATTATGTTAAATAATTAATATTATGGATGCATGTTTTGCTTTGTTATGCACATACAAGATATTGCTATGGCATTAAAAGTGCTCACTAATATTACATTTATATTAAAATGATACAAGTTTACTGAGCTGCTCGAACAGCAATTTACATATTTTTCTAAAAATAGATGAACAATATAATCTTGACTAATTAATATATCCAATATAGACTTGATTTTCATAGTTGTAATTTTTTTTTGGGCTAAATTAATTATAGAACTACCAATTTTATTCTGTCCGTTTTATGCCTGTTGATAAAAAATATTTTATTGCATTTTATGTTACGAAAAACAAAAATATTTCACAAAAAAATATATTGTTCTTGCACTATTCAAACAATTTTATGTCTTTAAAAAATAGATTTGCTTTTGAATGGTTTACAAATGTTTAGTTAGCTGTCAAAACTTTAGTTGATGACTTGTTAGGGTAGTTTGCATATACTCAGTTAAAGTACCAAAAATTGATATTCTCTCAGCGCAGTCTCTCTTTGGTTATAGGATATTTTTATTCCAGACCCTGCTTCCAAAACTCAATCGTCTAAAAATATGCAAGGGATTGAATCAGGCCAATCATGAGAAGAGGGATCCATGGTTAAACTTGCATGTGTATGTCTGTCCGGGTAACCAGACAACTGCGCACATGACATTTGGCACAAGAGAGATCTCTGGCTGAATTTTAAAAAATTTAACTGATTTTTCAGTTTCTTACTGTTTGTTTTGTTATCAAAGATGAATATAAGGTTCTTTCAAAAATTCCTTCATGAAAGGCGGCTATCAAAAGTAGTATAGATGGCCACCCTTGCAGTGCACGTTTGGTTTTACTTGAAATATTGAATTCTTTTGAAAATCAGTTCATTGCTTGAAATCAGTCTAACTCATTCTTGTGCAGCGACCAAAAGGATTTTTCATATATTTTTTAATATACTTGGGTAAATTACAAATCTGATTGTCCCATTATTATATTGTAAGACTTACACACTGTTGAATACAACTATAGTTATTAAAAAAACTTTTATTATCACCCATAAATAGAAATTTAAAATTATAATCTCAAAAAAACCATTATCACTAAACAGTAAATTTGTTATTCAAAGAATTATCGCTCTACGGAGATGGTATGTATTATTTAAATAAAATAATTATATGAATCTACCCATATTATGATTGCATGAATTCAGTATAAATTGTCTTAACATTTCACTGTGGGAGTGCGCAGTTCAATGTGTGTGCGGTTGTCTTGTGCGTGTTTGTTTATGTGAGCATCTGTCATATGAGCGGTTGTTATGTGAGCTATTGTCCAGTACGCATAAGTCTTGTGTGCAGTTCTCTTGGAACCATCTGTCCGTTCAGGAACTCCTCTCGAACGGTGAGCAGTAGTGACATGTCATTCTGGTTGTTATTTTTAAGTCAACTGAGTTGTTTTCTGTGATCAACAAGAGACTAAAATTATTATGTACAGCTAGGTATTCAAAAAAATTACACTAAAAAGATTTGAATCTACTCCTCCCAAGCATAAAAAGCTGGTTTATATATAAAATATCTGGAAAAGTGTGAAGTAGGGTGTTGTAATATTGATGAATAGTGATAGATATTATCGTTTCTCATTGAAATTATTTTACTTTTGAATGAATCTCCTTTGCACGTCAAATTCATCACTGGGTATTATTCATCATCGGATCGTTATAAGAAATTATGTTTGTACTCTCCTATTGCCATCATAAATGCTCTCATTTTTGTTAAATATGATATTTGAAAGTTGGCATGAGAAATTCAGATGAATATGCATATGTTTATAACACTTTTGTTAACGCGCCAAATTCCTAGCAGTTTTCCGCCTCCAAATTTCTACGATTTGTTTTTGTATGTATTATTATTAATGGAATCTTACTATAGACATAAAAGTAAGAATGTGTAGAATTAAAAATATAATTTACTAATAATCTATGCATCTTTTTACTTATTTTCTTCCTTGTCCATATTCACACCCTAAGTGGAGCAAATGGACACCACATGCCGCCTCCAATAATCTCCATTACCTGCCAGTATTCATACATTCTCCCAGGTTATACCTGCATTTTGTAATTCCACCGTAATCATTATGTGATTTTTTATAAATATATTGTTTTACAATAATTCTCAGTTATTGACCTAAATGGCCATCAATTAGGTGTCAATATTATGACTTTTAAAACAAATAATATTTTACATTGTAAATCTTCCGCCTGTATCTGTCCCCAGCTTTAATTTATTATGCTTTTTTTCACAAATATAAATAGCTTAATTTATCTAATAACATTATTTGTATATGACAAAGTAAATATTATTTAGATAACAAGGTTTATAAAATATGAAGTTGTTTAGAAAAACATACCTAGTAATAAGTAGAATAAGTTGCATACACCTACTTGCGTAACTATCATAGATTCCTAAATGTTATTTATTGAAGGCTAGATATTTATAGATTGTTTATCGCTATGTAAAGAAAATATGTCCAGGCAAAAAATTTGTATAGTAGTGTGAGTAAAAGAATCAAGAAACCAAACATTTTTAAAGCAAGTAAAAAATTTAAACGGCGGGAGAGCTAAAAAAAACCTAAATCTTGGATAGAAGTATGAAAATTAAGGTAGCTTTGAGAGCCTGTGGAGCAATTTGGGTTGTCCAGGTCTGACAAACAATAATTCTTCAGTAATGATAAATTATCCATAACTCATATATTTACCATAATTCGGTTTATCCGTGTTTTTGAATTATCTGGGCGCCTATTCCTCAGCATTAGCACGAGTAATCTAAATTACAACCATATAGTTAAATTCTCTTTATAACGATAGCCAAAGTAACGAAATTTTCAGTATCTTATATATTTTCTTTCGTTCGTTTGCTTGCATTTTGAAAGCTTGAAGTAAAATCTTGGAAAAAAATTGTAGACTATTTGACTTCTTTGAGTCTTTCACCATAAAATCTTTTCCCAGGAATTCCACAGTCGCTTTCATAAATTTGTGTTGCAGCAACTTGTCGACATTTTTCTTCCATGTTTCTATATTTCATGTACGCTTTATACTAATTTCCAGCAGGAAAATATCTTTAAAACAACTTTTTTATTCGTTATACAAGGATGTTGAGTTATTCAATTATACACAAAGTAATTGAAATTTTTATTGTTTTATAATAGTGGAATGGAATGACGTCCGTATCTTGCAACTACAAACTCAACTAAAACCATTAAAACTATATGCCATGCCTTATAGCATGCCAATAAGTTTAGTGTAACAAGGCAAAAGGTATTTAGAATTTTCTTATAAGAATTCAACCATATAGAGCAGTGTTTCCCAATTGTTTCATCCCTATGGACTGGTGAAAATACGAGAAATATTTTGTGGACCAATTAATGCAGGAATAAAAACTATTTTTTTGTGAACTATTTAAAAAATGTTATTGAAATATACAAAAACCGATCAGTAAATTGATTGTTAGTAAAAAAACTTCTTGTATTCTAAGAACGCAATATTTAATTTTAAAAAATATATCAAAATTTGCTGTTGCAGTTTTGCTAGAATAGTCGAACCACTTCATTAACATCCAAACGTTTTCCCAGCTTCATTTTTACTATTGACATGCCTGGAAAAGTCCACTCACGTGCATCGGTAGTCGAAAATGCGGATAGTAATTTATTGGCTTTGTAACTTAGGGATGAATATTCTTCGTCCATCGATATGCAAAACCGACGCAGGCATTTTAGCTGAAAATCAGTTTCCAGTTAACACTTAGCCTTCGGGACCTGGAATATATGATTGTGTAACTTAGCAGTTGTCTGCTTGACACGGAACATTCCACGCCTCATAATTTAAATATTTTGACTGCCATCTATAGTCATAGACTTTTACTGAATTTAAAAAAAAAACATAAATATATTTCGCTCTATATTTCGTTAATGTCGTCACTCATCTATCAATTTACACGTTTTAGGTTATCCTGCCCTAGATCCAGGGTTCTAGCCAAGAAAACCAAGAAAAGTTTTTTCTTCTTTTCTTAAGTATACAAACCGCTTTGAGTGCCGCAAAATTTCTTTAGTTCGAAAGGGTGCTGTAGCGAAAAAAATTGAGAACCGCTGCTCTAGACCATCATATTTTTTTTTCGACCGAAATCGTCGTCTTTAGCTTGGTATACTTTTTTCTCAATGCGTATTAAATATTTTAAACACTTTTGTAAATTTTAAATGAGCTAATTAATGCCAATGATGATTCTAATTTTTTTAGAAACTGTTAATTTTCGCAAACGTAAAGTGCATTTTGCGAATTTGCCAAAATAGCCCGCAGCTTAAGTGTTAAAATTAGTCAATTAAAAATGTAAATGGCCGACAATCAATCACGTACCGGCAGTAATTTTCTGATGACCAGTGCCAATAAATCAACAACTTTTTTGGAACCGGAAGCCTCCAATATACTAATTTCTATTTTCAAAAACCTATAAAGGTTGACATGCTTGAGTTTTTAATAAAAAATATTTTTTTTCTCTTATTAAGAATGTATAAAAAATTAAACGAATAAAAGAATTAAAAATAAGTGAACTCGAAAGGAGATAAATTTAAATTTTTAATCGTGCCTCAATTATAAAATTGTCACGTTTTAGTTAAAATTGTTTTTCAGGAAATCATTACTATGATTATGTTACAATGTAATACTTCTGGTATGTTTTTCTTTATTGTCTATTTTTTATGATATTTTTTCCAGTCGTTAACACTTTTGTGAGATGGTATGCATTTCTGTGCATCTTTTAAATTGAACGCGTGCGCGAACGCTGAAACGCGCGCAGCGATCGATCTGGCTCTCATATTCCTGGGGCTTCTCATCCCGCGCAGAGTCGGGTTGAGAAAGGGGCGATTTAAATGATCAGTTATGTATAAAAGTAACACGACTTAATTAATTTAAGCACATAGATCAATAGTTACTATACCTCACAATCGTCAAAAGACATCTATATAATTCACGTATTTATGATTAGCAGAAATCGTTTTATTGCTGTTTTTAAAGTCAAGTACAGTTCGAAATATTCCGGGATTCATTAATGGTAACAAATGTTGTAATTACTGTATATCTTCAATTAAAAAAAAAAATAATTCATTCAATATCATGGAGATATATTTATTGATTGGATCAGCTGTTGTGGGGATTTATTTGCCAGTAATTTATTCAATCATTTATCTCGCGTCCAACTGGACACAAAAAGCTTATGTTAATGTATTTGACGAATTATTGTTACCATTCCTGGCAGCACAGCGTTCAAAGCTGAGTTGTATTATAGATATTAACGAGTAAAGTATTTTCCAGCAAATTTTATTAAATTTTCCCATGTTTTCCCTATGATTAATACAACAAGTTTTATTAGTTTTGAATATATACATACATATATTTCGTTACATTACCTATAATTTATGTCTTCCGGTAGGGTGCGTGCCTGGCAATCTTGAGAATGCGGGTTCGATTCCCCATCTGTTGGATTTTTGGAATCAAAAAATTAGGACTGGGTGGCCATTATACCATTATATATGGGCACCTGAAATATAAGTTTGCCCCTGTGAGAACATTCTGATCGGTCTATGTACATGTCGTTTTTAATACTTCGGTATTCGTGCCATTGGTCAGTGTAAATGATATAAGTTTTACAGAAAATATAATTGTAATAATAACTATTTAATACAGAATAATATAAATATAAAAGGTCTTGCTTATTCTCAATTTAATCAATCTGTTTACTAAATCTAGTATAATAAAAATATGTCACATACTAGACTGCACGTGTATAAGTGTGACAGCCATAAATAACAAAACTGTGTGTAGTATAAGAAAATAGATTTAGTAAAATAACTTTCTGATTAAATAAAAAAACATAAATTAAGTGGCAACCTGTAAACAGTTTGAGGTGAGTGTTGATAAAGTATCCCTCGTTATATCCGTGTAGTGGTGATGTATTGGCCTAGATTTTATTGTCAATAAAATATAACACTACCTTGTACTTGCTATGATCGATTTATATAGTTTTTTTTTTCGTTTTGGGGTGGTATGTGTGTATACAATACTGAACGACGAATTGAAGTCGATGAATACGAATAAAAACAATAGAATAAATGTTCTTTTTTTAAATCCTTCGCTAGAATTTTTGGGATTAACGGTTATAGAATATGTAATTTTGTGGTCTTACTTATATTTTGTAAAACACTATTATTTTTATCACATAGTCGTTGTATGTGATTTTAACGTTTTAATTAATAAACGTCTTGATTCAATAAAAAATGCATTTCCCACATAACGACTCTCGAATTGAGTGAAATTTCAAAATAGCCACGCAACCGCGTGATTTAAAAAAACGGCCTGTGGTATGAAAGTGCGCTCCGAGGAGAAATATATATACACAAACCATAAAGCTTGTCTCCCCGGTTAGCGTAGTTGGTAGTTTGTGCCCCTAGCAATCCGGGTAATGCAGGTTCGATTCTCTATTTATCGGAGCTTAAAAATGCAAAACTGGATGCTCATTGAGTTGAGTAATTGTCTCACAAACAACTCTCGTAAAAAATAATTTGTCAAGATATCTGTGTATGTATTACACATTGCGGATATCCATATACTACTCTTTCGGAGTGGATATCTTCACACTGTGAATATCCATATGCTCCACTTTGGGAGCGAATATGGTATAAAAAAATAAAGCTTATTCTTCCGTATCCGTTCTGAAATGAAGCATATGGACAACGCATGACTCGCGCAACTCCGAGAATTTTTATTGCCAGCTAATATGCTAGCATCCCATACCTCGACCGATTACTTTCTGTATATATAATAGTATCTAACGCCATATAGGATACCGACATGCAACATTTGGATTTCGGTATCCTATAAGGCGTCAATTGTTGAATTAATGCATATTTGGTTTAAAACTGTCCTTAGTAATTCGCAACACGTAATCGAGTCAGCTCCACTATCGCACATACAATATTGTACTAATGAGTGGCTCCACGCTCTGTTTTCTTATCTCTTAATTGCAAACGAAGTCATATTACCGTATCTTCAGAATCCTACACAATGGATTACATGGTTGATATTTGATAATGATAGACATTTTATCCACAGCCGTAAAGAGTTATTGACCGAATACATGCATCATGCATGAACATGTAGAATTTGGCTCAGACATTTCACGTGGTGTTGAAGTTTGCTCCAACTATTTCCATTTGATTACCATCTCTCATCAGTATTTAAAATTGTCGACACTTTCCATAAAACACGATGTCGTAATTAATGTCGATGTTTTTTCCGTACATTTTAGAGCAAAATTAGAATTAATAATATAGATGGTATAACACAATATTACTATAATTTTGTGAAGGACGCTGCATCGTTTCTCTATCGAAAAGAAATTTATCCAGAAGCAAGAGGGCCAGCGATTTTACTTGCTCCAGGGCGCTGAATAGCTACGTCACAGTATGTTGATGTTTCCAAATAGGATCCGATAATATATATTAACGTTTTTCTTGTTTATAGGGAGAGGGAAGGTTGCAAGATACAACCCCATCTCTGGTGCAGGACCCACCAAATCATGGTACATTCAGCCCGCCACGAACTTCTTGTAAGTATAATATATTAACCTTTTGATTAGTGAGTTAATTTTTTATGCACACACTTTTTAAACACTACAATCTTACACTAGTATCGTAAAATCAATCGAATTGGATATCCCGATTTGTTAACAATGCTCTTCTTTTTTCAAACAATGAACACAATAAACTGAAAAGTCATTCCAAATTGGTAAGAGTGTTTGTAACATTGACGCATATGGCAACTCCCATTTTGGAATCAAAGGAACACTTGAGAACAAATTTGAACACATACGACTGATTTACATGGAGATGATTTCTAAGAATAGCAAAAGAGTGTATGGAATTTTTTTAATAATGAAGTCAACTAATTTTTTTGAAATGTTTATGTATTTTTTCTAGCTTAAAAATAAATGATATAGTTGTAATGACTTCTATTTATCATTGATAGATATATTTAGTATTTATATTAAAAGAAATTTTAATATTTTGTTTAAAAATAAGAGAATTGCTTTGAAATTAATGCGACAAGGCGTACGGACGCACATGTGCTATATATATATACCATTGATATGTTTTAACAATTTAAATGCAGTTGACCAAGTGTCAGTTTCGCTGCAATGATTCACTATTCGCGCGTATCAGTAAGTGGTTATTGAAGTATGCAAACTTCATATGGAAATTCTCCACCTTTGTTGCGCTGTCATATTTGATGACTCATTCAGAAGCATTCAAAGGATTATCATTGAATAAAGAAAATAGTTATTATATGCAATTGCGCCACTTTGTCAATGAATCTTGGGATAGTCACAAACGAACCGCAATTGCGATATGTCTTATACAAGTCTGATATAATTCTCACTCACATATCACGTATTTTATAGGCCTAGAATGAGTAGGAGATAAATGCAAAACATACATAATTCGGTCGCCGTTTGGTGTGTTTAGTTTATGGCTAGCTTAAGAAATCACCGACAACTTCTTATACTGCAGTGTATGTATTAAAAATGATAAAACAGATTTGTGAAATATGACACTTCAATGATGTAGAGAGCAACCTTCAATATGTAAAATAAGACTTGCAGTTATTTTCCACCAAAACGAAATGACGCATGCATGTGTGCATTAATGTAACTGCATGCCACTTTACAGATAATGTCACCCAGTTAGCCATACCAAATTTATACAAATTTTTCTCGAGCTACGTTCCATCACATCAGTCGAAAGTCGAGTTTCATACGAAATTTAATACATATAATCATCAATAATATATATCAATTAATCGTCGTCTTATGATGCACGAAAGTGGATACAAATAAGTATCGATGTTAGCAATAAAAGTTTTATCAAAATACACGTTACACAAATGATGAAAAAATTAAAATGAAAAGTAAATATTAATAGATAGTAAGTTAAAATTAAAAGGAAATAAATTGTTTAATAAAACTATTTGTATGCCAGGATTTACAGGATAATCATAAATTTCGAAGATATGGCGCATTAACCGGTTTTTTTAATTGATAAGTGCAATTTCTCGATGCTCATTATACACATTGGCAAATTTATGTCCGATGCTTTGGCAAAACATTTGTTTTAATTTCATCTGATGAATACTAATGTATGGTAACTTTTTATCCAATAAATAAATGTGTTGCGAAGAAATGCCTATAATATATGAACTCTGTGTTAAGTATATTAATTTACGGATATCACATAATTAAACTAAATGTCAACTCAGTTTACATCATAGGGTAGAAAAGCTTAAATGTCTAATGCAGCGCTTTTAAACTTATTTATGTCACGATCCAATTTTGGGTAGCGGTTTTGGTTTTGTATGAATAAAATAAAATAACACGTACAAATTAAAAATGATTTTATTTTAATAATACGTTTAATATTTAAAAAAATAAATTCAATATTGATAACGGCGTTAGATATTATTAATGCGAACATTGGCTTTGGATAAGTTTTGAGAGTTCATCAAAATTTTAGTATTGTATTATCTCAATAAATAATTTATTTTAGAATATTTCGTGAAGAAAAATTGCTGTTTTGTTCGTTGTAAGTCGAAGATTACATGTACCGAAAATAAATGAGAGCAGTCACATGGATTTGTCAGTGTACAATATGTACATGTATATGCTTACACGTCAAAAGTGAAAGAATTATTGAATCGTATTGATTTTAAAAAATCGCCTGATCGGGCCTTATTCTGTAGGGATGAGTGTCTATATGCTTCACTTTGAGAGCGAACGTGGCAAAAGAGAAGGATGCTAAGAAATACAGCATTATTAATTAATATTGATGTATTCATTTATTTCACGGCTAATCACTTATAGGCCAGTTGCTAGGTAGTTGAAACGAATATTAATTAAGGGTAAAGATTTTACGTTTTTCATCGGTCCAGGTAAAGCCCAGTACGATTATACTAAGTTTCCCCCCTTCGCCGAGGTGAGCTTAATTTGCTAGATAGATAAAACTAACCTAAAATAGGGCGTTTTCCAATTTTTACAAAATAATTCAAAAACGACTTATCAAATCAAAAAGTTGTAAATAAGTAAGTTATAGAACGTAAAATTGTGCATACATGAGTACCAACATGATGTATTTTGGTTAAGTAGTATAAATACCAGTTCATTCCGAAGTTATCAAAATTCTTCAACTTCCTAGATTCGACGAAAAAAACATTTTTTATTAATAATTAATCAATTATTGATTCACTTGCTCGCGTTTGTTTCTTTTTCCATTTCTTTAGATTCATTTAAGTTGTTTTCTTCATCATTCAACTTAATGCTATCTACAAACAGTATTTGATGTTCATAATTATTTGAAATCTTTCAAGTCATATGTATTAATATTAGTATATTTTTTTTATTTAAATGTAGACTCAATTGAGCTGTCGTTAGAAGTACTTATGTGTTATTAGTTATTAATGGGATGATAAAAGCTAAATTGATAACATGAACCGCCCACTTAATGAATAATGCCCGGGTTCGAATACCGCTGGTTGAAAGTACTTAGCATTTTTTTTCAGCATTCACTCTGAAACCAGAGCACGTCTGCAATGTTCTCTCTACCACTCAATGTTCTCACTGCTTTAATAGCAATTGAGCGAGTTTGTAACAATCACTCTTCGCAAAAGGTCTATTTAGATTAATCAATAGAGGTAAACGACTGGAGAGGAGCTTTCATATACAGTACGTAGACATTCATCTTTTAAGAACAATGCTTTGCATAATGGTCAGATGTTGAGTTATTTTGCCAATAGTTATAATATGAGGCGCCACAATCTTTTAAACCGTATGGATTTCTGACAATTGAGTGGCACTGATTAGATATCGACTTTCGAAAGGATAAAGGGCGTAACCCTTAATTTAAAAAATAGCTTTTATTCGATAATCTAAATGTGGTAACCAGACAACTGCACACATGACAAGTGCTCACATGACATCTGCGCATACAT